>ML810433.1:6147-17535 GCA_009831015.1 Picea engelmannii
AGTTCACATTCAAAACATAGTAATGCTCAGAAACAACACTGATAAAACTCCCTACGAGCTATGGAAAGGAAGAACAACAAATGTGAAACACTTCAGAGTTTTTGGCAGCAAATGCTACATCAAAAGAGAAGATGACATAATGGGAAAGTTTGACTCTCGTGTGGACAAATGAATACTTGTTGGTTACTCAAGTACAAGGAAAGCATACAAGTGTTACAATCTAAGATTGAAAAAAGTTGTGGAAATCATCAACGTAACAATTGATGAAACATGCAGAGAAGAATCAAAGGAAGAAGAAAACAAATCAATGGAACAACTTTTCGAAGAAGAAGATGAAAAATAAGTAGAAGAGGAAGATGAAGATGAAGAGAATCTGATAGAAGCAGAAGAGCAAGTTCATAAAGTATCTCCAAATACAGCTAGCAAACGAGTACAAAAGAATCATCATTCAGATCAGATTATTGGAAACAAATATGAAGGAGTTGAGACTAGAAGAAAAATCCATTCACCAGAACAAACACACCTAGCAGTCTTATCTACAATTGAACCAAACTGTTTTGAAGAAGCCAACAAGGATGAATTTTGGAATAAGGCCATGGATGAAGAATTGGATTAAATAGATAAAAATGACACTTGGGAATTGGTTCCAAGACCAAAGAATAAGAATGTGAATGTGATCGACAAAATGGGTTTTCAGGAATAAATTGAATGAAGATGGATAGGGTACAAGGAACAAAGTTAGATTGGTATGTAAAGGATATGCACAGATTGAAGGAATCAAATTTGAAGAGACATTTGAGCCAGTTGCCAGAATGGAATCAATCCGTTTACTTTTATCTTATGCATGCTCCAAAAATGTTAAAGTATATCAGATGGACGTAAAATCATCTTTTCTGAATAAGAAACTTGAAGAAGAAATCTACATTGAACAACCAGAAGGATTTCAGTTGTCAAAGAACACATACTATGTATGTAAATTAAAGAAGGCCTTGTATGGTCTAAAACAGGCTCCTAGAGCATGGTACTCCAGACTGGATAAGCATCTGCAGTAGGTAGGGTTCAGAAAAGTAAGTGCAGACAACAACCTCTACATCACGATAAGTCAAGGTAATATTTTATTAATTGAAGTTTATGTTGATGATATTATTTTTGGTAGTGACGATGACAGGTTAAGTCGGAAATTTGCAAAAGACATGCATAATGAATTTAAAATGTCATTACTTGGAGAACTATCCTTCTTTATGGGACTTCAGATATGTCAAAGAAACCAAGGAATTTTTATTTCTCAAACCAAGTATATCAGAGAAATGCTAAATAGGTTCGAAATGGAAGATTGCAAACTAGTTATCACTCCCATGCAAACCAGTTGTAAGTTGAGCAAATATGATGATTTTGAATCTACAAATAAGAGGCAATACAGGTCAATGATTGGCATCCTACTATATGTGACAACATCCAGACCAGATGTAATGAAAGTAGTTGGACAGGTGGCACAATTTCAAGCAACATGAAAGGAATCACATGTATTAGCAGTAAAGAGGATTTTCAGATATCTCAAAGGAACATAAGAGTTTGGATTATGGTATCCAAAATAAAAATATCTATCACTTATTGCCTACACAGATGCAGATTAGGCAGGTTGTATTGATGACCAACGAAGCACTAGTGGAGCAACGTTATACTTAGGTGAGTGTTTGGTATCATGGCTAAGCATGAAACAATCATCAGTATCTCTATCTACAGCCGAGGCAAAGTGTATTGCAACAACAACATGTTGTACACAGGTTCTTTGGATGAAACAGACTTTGAAAGATATACAGGTTGAGTATGATGATCCCATTCCAATATATTGTGATAATACAAGTGCCATCAATATCTCAAAAAACCCGGTGATGCACTCCAAGATGAAGAACATTCCAATCAAGTATCACTTTTTACGGGAACAAGTTGCAGAAAAGAACATCAGAGTTGAGTATGTGGGCACAAAAGAAGAAGTGGTAGACATCTTTAGAAAACCACTTCCACGAAAATCCTTTGAATATCTTTGCCAAAGACTTGGAGTTATTTATACTCCAAAATGAATGCTTTTTGAATGCTTATCTTATATGTCTTATATGTACATGAGGAAGCACCATAAGAGGACAATTCAGTCAGGGGGAGCATCTCCGGATGGAAAGATACCTTTGCCATTGATGACAAAGGGGGAGAGATTTATCAGATGTAGAGGACAGAGGCATGGTTCCAAGGGGAGAAGATTTATTAGATGCAAAGGACAGAGGAAAATTTATCAGATACAGAGGATAGAGGCATGGTTCCAGGGGGAGCATGAGTGATATGATATCAGTATTTCATCAGAGTGTTGCGATCAATGCCAGAGGTGGAGATTGTTGATTAAGGTTGGTTGTCATTCATGTCAACCCTTGAAGAAAGCCCTGCAGCACAAAGGTTTGGGTAATGGACCCAATATTGTTTGATGTAAAGATAACTCATTATTGTCTTGTCATGGTTGATAAGAAGTAAAGATGGATGAACTCCAAAGTGGTCCCCTTATGGTGAAATCCCTCACGGGAAGACGCTTTGCAGAGTAAGAGAACCCATGCTTAATTGTGGAATAATGAAATGAAGGAAAATGAATTTTTCAGGTATACTATCCTATATGGATAGTTCTTGTCATTCCATTTTCAGTGGTATGTGGAACATCCCATAACTCCTCACGATTAGAGAGTTATGGCCATGAGAAGTTGGAGACCCCAGGTTTGGGTAATGGACCCAAGTTTGTTTGATGGATAACGGTATGATTTTTGATATATTTTTAGATATTAATATTCTATATGTGTACATGTCATTCCATTTCTAGTGGTATGTGGAACATCACATAACTCCTCATGGTTTGAGAGTTATGGCCTTACGAAGTTGGAGGACCCTCATATGTCATCTAGAAGCCCCAAAAGGTCAAAGTAGTCAAAGTGGTTTAAGAGATTTTAAAAGGTAAATAATAAAGTGGAGTAATGAGTGTATTATAATTCAAAGTGAACACAAAATAAATTATTTCAATAATAATTTTAATGGAGAAATTAGAAGTGGGTTAACCCTAAAATAAGGAAAGTGGGGCCAAGTGACCTCGAAGATGTTTTTAAGGAAGCTACTTGAAGAGTATAAATAAGAGGCAAGGCTCTCTCATTTTAATCACACTTGAGAATATTGAATATCTATAGGTGTATGAGGTAACCAAGGATATATAAGCCTAAATTCTGAGGGAAGGTGAAGAAAAGAAGGCCGAAATGCAAGGAAGGATAAATTATTTTGATGGTGCTTTCTAAGGTATGTTATTTACAGGTCATCTCACCATTTTTGATATAAAACATTTTCTATAATGATTTAGACCATGAAATTGTTATTCCATTGATCAAACATATCCAACTATTTTTGTTAAAAAATTCATCTTGTGGGGCATTGTATTGTTTGAGTTACACTCTGTGGAAAATAGGGTTTGTGGCTAGTCCGGAAACTAGTCAAAAACATGTGTTTTGGGTAAAAACGTCATAAATTATTCATAACAGATCCAAATTAAGTGAAACAAAATGTGTTGGTTAGGGTACATTCTTTAGTATTTTTTGTCACATTTTTAGATCAATTCAACAAATATTCCGTGCGGGGAACGCTCTACAAGGTCGCTCTCTAGAATAAGCCAGAATTTAGCAAGGTATGCCATTTTTGCTATAACTCCTTTTCTGAGAGGTTCCAAGTAGTGAAACCTGGAGGAATTTCATAAAACACACTGAAGAACATTGTGTATCAGTTTCATATATTTATACATTACAGGTACAAAGTTATGATTACTTCAAGTTAGGGTTGTTGACTAATCCAAAAATAGGCATGTGAGACTAAAGAAAAATTTGATGAAAATGCTAGTCTCTTGTTGTTGAAGTTAAGGAAGGTTTGTAGGAATGTGATCATATACACCAAGTCTATTATAGATCTACAAATCATATTTGGATGATTAAATTCATGAGGGATTTTGGTTGAGGTACATGTTGAGTACATGGTTGAGACAAGTAGTTGATGAGTTGGCACATACATGAGGTGTATAGATGATGATGTTGGTAGATATTGATGAATCATAGTTGATGAGTAGTTGACACATGATTGGTACATACTTGGTACATGGTTGGATGCACTTGTTTATGGTACAGGTTGATTATAGGTTATTTGGTACAAGTTGGTGCATGGTTGATGCACTTGTTTATGGTACAAGTTGATTATAGGTTGAGGTATGGGTTGATGCATGGTTCCGATTTATTGGTATATGTTTATAGTGGTATATCTCACAATGATAGGTTGACAGTGGTTCCATCATTCTTCTTCTACTTCAGGGTGGCAGGATGGGGCAAGGACATGTGGTTGTATCTAGAGAACATAAGGGGGTTGTAGCCTCCTTTTGGTTGTATCCAGAGAATTGGGGAGTTGGATCTTCCCTCAAGTTGTATCCTGAGAAACTACGGGGTTGGAGTGTCCTTCTAGTTTCATATGGAAAACAAAGGAAGTTGGTGCTTCCAATGAATGTAATTCTTCAAGACATATAAGAAAACGCGTTATGTGGTTTTCTCTCTGTTACATGTCAAATTTACTCAGCTGGATAAGTGTCGCATATTCCTCTCAATTGTCGTAAGTGTCGCATCTTACTTACAACTTTTGCAAGTGTCACAAGTTGTTCATAAGTGTCACAAACGCTCTTCAAGCATAATGCCTTAACGACGACACTAAGGAGGCACTTAAAACATCTCTTACACTGGGTTTGGAGAAGGAGAACTGGTTAACTGAAGTCAAGGAACTCTTAACACCTGAAGAGAGCTTCTGATTAAAGGTTTTAGGGGTGAGCGCTTCCCTAAATCAGTCTAGGGAGTGCTGGCGCTCCCCTATAAGGCTTCAAGGAGCGTTATAACGCTCCCCTCTAAACTGTGAATTATTGGTTTCATCAGGAGATCCCTGATCTAAGGAGGAAGTTCCCTAACTTGTTCTAAAGATAACTCAAGAGGTTAAGCTCCTCTTAACCTATATAAGAAAGCTCTATGATGGTGGAAAGGGGGGAAGAATTGCTAGCATGAAACCTATGATCTCATAGGAAACACACAGTCAGCCAAAGGAGAGTGATCAATGAAGATGCTATTATCTAGGTTGTGGATCTTTCAGGCAAGGGTTAGACGAAGGGTACTTGACGAAGCTATCACATTCGCATATACGATTGTAAGTACTGTTGTCGTTATTCTCATCAATATGATACGCTTGGTCTGTTTATTTCTAGTTTGTGTCTAATGTTACATGAACTTATCATTGATAGATAGATATGTTTTCAAGCTAATATCAATAGAGTAGGAAGTCGTCGTATCTTGTTTGTCTATAGGACTCAGCGAGGAGCAAAGGATCAGTGTAGGGACAAATGTCGATAAAGAGGTACTTTTGTTCTCCTTCCTTCTCATGTGTTAGTTTGAATAGATTTGAAAGGAAGTCAGTGTCCACGTTAAGCATTTTTTGTCTTAGAGTTAGGGTCAATCTCTTTGAGGCAATCTACCTGTCCGCAGGGAGATTTTCCTACAACAGAAACTGGCAACTCCACTGGGGAATAGCCTCAAATCGAAACTTCTTGTTTTGATTTCTCCTCATTGACCTAGTTATAACCCTTGATTGTTTCAGACCTGGTACACTCCTCTTTTGATTGGTTTCATGAGCTGATTGGCTCCCTAACCCATCAAACTCAGCTTAATTGTCGAAATTGAATTGCAATTTTTGAATTTTTGACATTTCTGGGAGTTTTTTGAACCTGGCACCCCTGTCCCTGTGTTAACAGAGCGCCAAAGCTCCCTAATAGGCTTGCACAGAGCGCTATAACACTCCTTTCCTTTGGAAACAGAGCGCCAACCCTCCTTTGGCCAGTAAAACTTCCAGAATTGCTTTTTCTGGGTTTTGCCTCTGTGTTTCTCCTGCTGGGTGACCCTGTGAGTCTTGACATCTGTCTTTTTGAAGAACGAACATCTTACTATTTGGATTTTGTAGCCTTCTTCACTATTGTTATTGAGTTTTTCTATTGTTTGGATTCCAAGACCCATGCATTGTCTTTCTCTCTGTTTAACTGAGTAAAAACCCCGGTGAAGGTCATCAAAGGCCTATAGATCTCTTTATCTTGATTTTAGTCAAGATCATTGTTCTTCAACTTTTTCTTTTTGGGTGTGAAGTTTGTTTTTTCTTTGATTGATTCTTTTCTTTCGCTTTTCGTTTTGATTGCAATGAAAGGGTGTATTGTTTGTATGACTTTTGCTTGTGCTAGTTTGATTTTCATTCATACAAGAAGGTAATTAGGAAGATGAGCATTGTGTTGAATTGATCTTTATTCATAGGCAAACAATAAAAAGCATCTTCATGATTGATTGTGCATGTTAGAAGGCATTTCAAAAGTTTTAGCATCACATCAGGATTTGATTGAAGAAAACTTGTTTGAGGACACTCCTCGTTAGTGCTTGTTAGTGAAAAGAACTCTCTCTCTCTCCCTTAGATAGATGTTCATCGAAAAGAAATGAATGGTTATCATTTTTGATGCATTTTTGGGACTGAGTCATAATTCCATTCGTTTCACTTCCGTGCACCCCTTTTGCGTAAAGAACAACTATGAAAATCAACACTAATTAAAAATTATTTAGAACTTTTTCTTTTCTAGGAACCTCCACCAACAATAGACTAGGCTTAGTACTTTGGATTAGGTTGTGAGGATAACTCTCCAAAGTTTCCAAAACAAACAGTAGCATCCTAAGTTAGGGAGAGTTAAATACAATCATCGTATAAGTCTGCCTGGGATCCCCCTCTCACACAGGGGTTACGCACGAGGTCGCATTCGGGTGAGCTACGGGGACTAACCCTCCGAGGTTTAACTGATTGTGGTGGTCAGATCGTATTATGGGGATCGCTTCAAGGTAAATCCACAATTACTGGGTGGAAGCCTTTTAGTTGATTTCAAGCTCGATACCCTGCCCGTACGTTCGGATCAGACTGTCGATTGTTCCCGCCCAGGGGCTGACTGCGAATTGGTGACCTTAGTGGCCATAATATTTAGGGTCTTACACGAGGTGACGGTGACAGGAAGTCTCACTGTACCTGGAGCATACATTGGTCAAACTCACTCGGGCTCCTTGGAGGGTAAATCCACAATTACTGCATGGAATCTTGCAGCAAGGCGTAAGTCCGTTAAGCAGGTCTCCATTGTAACTGTTCCACCCTATCCCCACCCCTTCTGGACTTGATCACGCGACGTTGGATTTCATCACCAACTAGTACGGTCATCAAAAGAAGGTCTTGTTTGCTTGGTTGTGATTCTTAGATTCTTTTAGCATATGATGTTTCTTTTACTTAGTGGACCTTAGGTCGAGTCAGTGTTAATGGCATCGAATCCTGGGAGTACCAATGGAGGAACCCCTTCTTCTGGGGAACCTTATACCTTTCCTTCATTTGGAAACTTTGGTCCTCCATATGTTGCCACACTGAGTCTTCCAGGACTCACTATTGGATTACCAGTTTGGTTGTTCCCCACTCTGGTGATCCCAAATCCTCCCAATGTTTCAGTTTCACCTAATACTTTGGATGTCAATAGACCACCCACACGTCAACCTCATGTCGACTTTTCACCTTCTTCGTCCATCAAGTCTCCTTCCATTTCTCCTTCTTCACCTAGTGAAAGCTCTAAAGCAAGTAGCCAGATTGATCAGAAGAAGAAGAAATGGAAAGAGAAGAAGAAGAAGAGCCTGAAAAGGACCAAGGCCCCAACAACATCAGATGTTGGCTCTAAGAAACCAGTTACTGTTAATAGTATTGGGAGTGTTGATGAGGTCAACAATATTAAAAGGAAGAATCCAAAACCCAAATTCCCTTGCAGCCTTTGTAAGGGTGACCATTTTTTGAGGGATTGCCTCGGTCTTACCCAGGTCTTAGAAATGTGGTCCTCCACGTCATCGACCTTTGTCGGTCATGTCGATGATCCCCCATCAACTAGTGATGTTTAGGTTGGTAAGAAGAAGAAAACTGTCAAGTTCCCTTGCATGTTATGTAAAGGTAATCATTACTCTCACCTTTGTCCTCGCATGGATGAGGCTTCTTTCAAAAGGTTATCGTAAACTTTCCTCCGACCCATCGTTGGATGACAGACTGGTCAATCCAGTTCCATCCCCAGTTAGTCCGGTTGATCAGGTGTTCAATCTAGTTTCCTCCTCTATTGAACCACAAACCCAAGTAGCTGATCCAGTTCCGTCATCGATCAACCCTGCTCTTCATAAAAAGAGTGACACCAAAGTGGTCGATCTATTTTCATCCTCAGTCGATCCCACTCTCCCGTTAAAGAGTGACACCAAAGCGGTCGATCCGTTTCCACCCGTCGACCCCATTCTTCCCATGGAGAATGAAACTCAAGTGGTCAATCCAGTTTCACCGTGGATCGATCCCACTCCTCCTTTCACGAGTGTTAAAGTGACTGATCCAGTCCCTTCCTCGGTCAGTCCTACTCTTCCTCTGAAGAGTGCTAAAGTGGTCTATCCAAGTCCACCATTGGTTGATCCGATCCAGCCATCGATCGATCCTACTCCCCTTCTAGAGAGTAAACCCGATACTGCCCATGTTTTTCTTGTTAATACAGACTCTACCATGCCTGGGGGCATTCCTCCTCCTCCTGTGGAACCCCCTCCAAGTACTGAAGCCATCCTTTTTGATTGGGGTGCGCTAACTGGACCTCGTCTTCCCTCCCACATTCCTTTCAAGATTACAGTACAGGTTTGTGGTCGAGACGTTCCTCAAACGTTGATAGATGAAGGTGCATCCATTAGTATTTTGTCTTCTGTTGCTTGGTACGCTTTGGGTTGTCCACAGCTTGCACCGGTTACATAGAATCTGTTAGATTTTAACAGAAGAACTAGTCAAACTTTAGGGATCCTTCCTCAGTTTCCTGTAACTTTGGGAGGGAAAACTGTCTTTATCGATGTCATGGTAGTCCGAGACCCCTTGGATTTCGCTTTACTCCTTGGGAGGGATTATGTCTATGCTATGAAAGCTCTCATATCCACCCTTTTCCGTGTGATATATTTCCCTCACGATGGAAGAATTGTGACTATTGATTAACTTTCATTCATCGGCCCAGACTGGGTTACCTCCCTAAGTGGTTCTTATATGCAGACAGTATCACCCCCGCTGCATGTCAATTATGTGGCATTGTCACCCATGCTTTCAACTTCCGACGATTTGGACCCGTTAGTTGACATGGTAATATCTTCGGTAGGGTTATTGGAGCCTGATCTCCTTACTCCTATCGTGACCCTCGACATGTGTTCCTCCTTGAGTGATTATCTTCCATCCAGTGAATATCTCTTGGAGGCCATGACCGAGTTTTGTCCCTTGACATGGTATCCTTCCAGAGCATTATCCTCTTGGAAGCCATGATCAAGAAGAAACCACGAGCATAGTTTCCCTTCTCTGTGGAAAGCTCGTTAAAAAATGAAACAGAGGTCACGAGCATAGTTTCTCTCCTCTGTGGCAAGCTCGTTAAAAAATGAAATAGAGGCCTTGAGAATAGTTTTCCTCTCTGTAGCAAGATCGTTAAAAAATGAAACAACAATCTGGGGATCGAACCCGGAACCTTGAGCATAGTTCTTTTCCTGTGTCAAGCTCGTTAAAAAATGAAACAATCACCTCCCCCTTCAAGTTGAGTCTTTCACCAGATCTCGTAGATATCGAGTCGAGTCTTTCATTAGGTCTCATTTTTGAACCTTCATTTCATCCACCTGTATCCTTTTTCTCCATCTAGCACAGAAATTGGTGACAACCTCAAAGTCGGTGAATGAATTGAATCTTGGGGGGCATGCCTCCAGTCTTTGATGATCATTCTGGAGTCAAGCCACCAACTTTCAAGCTGGGGGCATACCAAGCTTAGTCTTTGTTCTTTCTCGTGCTCGTAAATACATGAGAATGCAACTGGGTAAACTTTTATCTCTTTTTCGGACCCGTACAGATATACGAACACACGAAAAAGGAACCCCCCTGGAGTCTCCTTTAAACCCTTTTCAGACTCTCTAAATATGAAAAGATTGTCGAGTGAACTTGCTTCCTTTCACACTCGTTAAAAGGTCAGAAAGGGCGTCTTTCGAGCGATAGTTTAACCCTTTTTCGGTCTCGTTGGACTATTGTACGAAAAAAGAACTGAGAGATTTCTCTTTTAAGTGTTTTTACAAACTCTATAATCTCAAAAAACCTTCGAGTTTTCTGTCTTTGGACTCGTTAAAGCACACATCGATAGACCCATATGGGACCGAACCATTACTTCTTCCGATTCGTTAAAAGGAAGAGGAACTTACCGAAGGTGAGTTATATCGAGCATGTGTTATCCTCCTTGAGCTCATTAAATCAAAAAGAGGTACTCGTCTATCTGGATGGGGGAAAAAATGAAAGGAGCAAGCCAAGCAGTCTCTTGAGAACATCATCCAGCACTTCTTAGAGTCGCCCTTGAACACGTCACTTTGTCATTTGCGCATATCATAATATGCTAAACCTCTGCACTGAGCCAATCCTTTGAGTTCCTTTCGCTCCTTTGGGTCACCCTATGCAAGTCACAGTATCCATTGTATAGTTTTTGGTCCATGTCATGTTTTGTTGTTGTGCCTCAGTGTTCAAGGGAAGTATCCGCCTCTAGAGTCAGCCATCCCAAATATCTTTCCTCAAAACCTGTGTCAGTCCATGTCCATTTGATCCGCCAATTACATCTCTATGTCTGTTTCATGTTGTTGATGGGGGATACATCAAGGCCCTCCCTCGACGAGTCTATTCCTGTCGACTTCAACACATTATCCGGGAATCAGACTTAGAAACTAGTTAGTACTTTGGGACCTACATGCCTCAATGGCAAGCCTCCTCACATTCGACAGTAGGTATACATCATTGACCCCTGATCGAATGGTTCCACGGGTGTTCGACTTCAGCTCATCTATTCACATTCGATGGAATGTACTAGGGTACCTTGGGAATCATTGACATTAATGGTGATCTCCCTCGCACTTGTTAACGGTTCACCCTGTTGACCGGTAATCAAGTGGTTTATGCCATGTTCGACATCAAGACATCTATTCACATGGTTAGGATCGTACCACGTTGGGATTGGTAAGAAGACCCTGGGTTGAGTAACCACTTTGATATATGCTTTGCCCAGGCTGCGAAGGAGTTTCTATTGGACAAAGAACACATACGTTGTTACATAGATCCACTGTGTATTGGTCGTGGCTATGTCATTCATCTCGTAGATCCACTGTGTATTCTTCGTGGATACGAGTAGTCCGAGTCATCAGAGTATAGATCCACATCGTATCTTCG
>ML810433.1:17585-33007 GCA_009831015.1 Picea engelmannii
CATGTTTGACATCAAGACATCTATTCACATGGTTAGGATCGTACCACGTTGGGATTGGTAAGAAGACCCTGGGTTGAGTAACCACTTTGATATATGCTTTGCCCAGGCTGCGAAGGAGTTTCTATTGGACAAAGAACACATACGCTGTTACATAGATCCACTGTGTATTGGTCGTGGCTATGTCATTCATATCGTAGATCCACTGTGTATTCTTCGTGGCTACGAGTAGTCCGAGTCATCAGAGTATAGATCCACATCGTATCTTCGGTGGCTATACCTTTTTCATCAATACAATTATGGATCCACAATGTATTTTATGGCGGCCATATCTTGCAAGCCTTGATCACCCAAGCATAGGTATGCCTGCCTTGGGTTTTGAAACATGTCATGATATTTGTTGGATGTTTGTGTGCAACTTCCGTCAGGTTCTACGAGTCTATACCCTTGTTTGAATGTCTAAAAAGCATTTCAGTTATCAGTTCGCATCTTCTAACTTCATGCTTTGGGGGGCATTCTGTTACATGTCAAATTTACTCAGTTGGATACGTGTCGCATATTCCTCTCAATTGTCGTAAGTGTCGCATCTTCCTTACAAATTTCGCAAGTGTCGCAAGTTGTTCATAAGTGTCACAAACGCTGTTCAAGCATACTTCCTTAACGACGACACTAAGGAGGCACTTAAAACATCTCATACACTGGGTTTGGAGAAGGAGAACTGGTTAACTAAAGTCAAGGAACTCTTAACACATGAAGAGAGCTTTTGATTAAAGGTTTTAGGGGTGAGCGCTCCTCTAAATCAGTCTAGGGAGCACTGGAACTCCCCTATAAGGCTTCAGGGAGAATTATAACGCTCCCCTGCCCCCTCTAAAGGAGCACTATCCACCCTTAGGGCGCTGGCGCTCCCCTTAATCTTCTCAAGGAGCGCTACAATGATCTGATACCCCTTTTGAAGGAGCGCTGCCTAATCTGAGGCAGTAGTTGGCCCGTTGAGGAGAATAAGGGGAGGATCTTTCAAGATTAGAAGGTAGTTTCATTCGAATTCTTGGTTTCATCAGGAGATACCTGATCTAAGGAGGAAGTTCCCTAACTTGTTCTAAAGATAACTCAAGAGGTTAAGCTCCTCTTAACCTATATAAGCAAACTCTATGATGGTGGAAAGAGGGGAAGAATTGCTAGCATGAAATCTATGATCTCATAGGAAACACACAGTCAGCCAAAGGAGAGTGATCAATGAAGCTGCTATTATCCAGGTTGTGGATCTTTCAGGCAAGGGTTAGACGAAGGGGACTTGACGAAGCTGTCACATTCACATCTACGATTGTAAGTACTACTGTCGTTATTCTCATAAATATGACATGCTTGGCCTGTTTCTTTCTAGTTTGTGTCTAATGTTACATGAACTTATCATTGATAGATAGATCTATTTTCAAGCTAATATAAATAGAGTAGGAAGTGGTCATATCTTGTTTGTCTACATGACTCAGCGAGGAGCAAAGGATCAGAGCTCAACTCGGAGCGTGTAGGGACAAACGTTGATAAAGAGGTACTTCTATTCTCCTTCCTTCTCATTTGTTAGTTTGAATAGATTTGAAAGGAAGTCAGTGTCCACGTTAAGCATTTTCTATCTTAGAATTAGGGTCAAGCTCTTTGAGGCAATCTACCTGTCTGCGGGGAGATTTTCCTACAACACTCCCGATTTGGGTTTCCATGTAAAACACTGGTGTACTGTGTATGTGTATGTTTGTTCATTTGTTAATTGCTTATTTACTCTGCATTTATTGGATGATAATGCTTCATTAATATAACACTTGGATTATATGGTTAAAAAGGATTAAATTTCTCTATCACTGATTCACCCCCCCTCTCAGTAATCCAACATGCCTTTCCTTATTGAACTCGTTATAAACTCCGTTGAACTCACCCTTCAGATACACAGTGGTCTATGTAGTTCCTTTATAGTATTTGACAAGATGGCTCAGGTGTTCAAGCTCTTTCAGGGTGTCATTTAGTTCCTTTTCATCTCTTTTAGCTCTATCCTGAGAGACATCTGAGAGGGATTTTCCTATGCCGATTAGTTAGGACGTACGAGCATATGCAATGTTGATTGAGTTATCCTCTATGGTAACCACGATGGATTGATCCAAAGTGATCCTTTGCCTTTTTGTGATCCTTTGAACGATGGCCTTCCTCTTTTGATCGTAGGAGATCGCATAGATGTCTGTTACTTCGTCTACCAGTTCTGGTATCTATTGATCTCCCCATGTGAGGTTGTTTCTCAGGCTACCCTCGGTGTATATTTTCTCAAGAGTGGGCTATCAAACTTCTTCACTCTGTTTCATAGATCCGACCTCTACTTGTCACTCATCGGGGATTTGAATATATGGCACAATGGAGGCATATGGTACAGACTCATTGCTTACTTACTGGTCGACCATAGAACTATCGATTTCCTTTTGTGGAGGTTCGTCACTCAGACTTGCATCTGCTTCTTGTTTGTCAGTCTCTCTTGTGTCGAGGCCACCTTCGGACCCTATTTCCTGTTGTAGGACCTACTTGTCTTGGACCTCGGGCTCAAGGGAAGCGGTTTTCTCGGGACCTTCTTCCTCTTCGTCACACTGGGGTCTCGTGAGAAGGTTCTGAACTCTCGTAATCACTGTAAATATGTATAAGAGTGATCAAGGGATTGGGTGCTTATGCCTCTATCGAGACCTGACCTGTCTCTCATTGAGTTGTCCCTCTTTCCGAAGGATCGATCAATGATGTTGTGGATTCAGGGTTGCCTAACCCATGGGATTTATTCCCAGACTGTGGACCCAAGATTGTTCAACTCTATCGGGACACTTTGGACAGTACTTGAAATTGCAGGTCTTATGAAAATATATGGGTCATCCCACATCTGTTTCATCATCATTTCGGTTTGTTGATATAACAACGTACCCATTTATTGTGAAGATTGATCTTCAGAGGAATCCCTAATTGGTACCGGGGATCCGGGGTAAACCGTCGCCACCTCGATTTCTTTCCAGGGATCACCTATTTCTTCACTGGATTTAGATGCTATAGTTCCTTCCTGAGCCCTAAGAATTTTCTGAGATGTCTTCTCCAAAGACGTCGCTTTTTCTTCCAAACTCATAGCTTTGAATCTGGTCGTCTGGGGATTAGCCCTTCTTGAAACCACTTCATTCTAGTCTTAAGCGTTCTCAATGAAAATTTCATCTTTGAACCAGTCATGGGCATAAGGCCAACAAGATGATACCTACAATGCGTGCTGTAGGACCAGGCCCTTGGGATCATGTTTGCGGAATCAACCGTTTTGGAACCGAAATTCTAATTGACCTAGCCCAAGTTTCTTAACATGAGCAGTGTCCTTGACCATGTAGAAGCCAATATGAAACCCAAATGGTATGAAGACCTGCTTCTTGTCTTTTACTAGAGTTGCATTGTATCCTTGCAGGATGGTCTGATAGAAAATCTCCGCTAACTCTAGCCGGTCAGGAACATAAACGGGTAATAAGTGGGGTGCCCCCGTGGCACCGAAAACCCTGATGTAGGTTTCTCTCTCATCTAAATACCAGTGACCAATTTTGGCTACAACCTTCTTTGCTTCATTTGACAGCCTAGGGAATTCTTTCATGAATAGAAAGGAGTAAATGCATGCAATAAACTGATCACAAATAATAGTATAGGACTTATTGTACCTGTTTTCCCATAAGATGTTGAAATATACATGGTCCGAGAGCTCCGAAGAGTACCAATGCAGGTTCATCCCAGCAAAAGCATTCCTTGTGAAGACGATGTCTAGTAAATATGAAGCCATGTAAAAAGCGGGAGTGTTTCCTTCCTTTGGCACCTGGGCTTTCCTTATGTAGGTGCTTAACTGTTTGGAGATGATGGCACCCCAATTGAAGCCCGTGCCTGAAATGGCGACCATATAAGCTAGAGGCATCCAAGCCTCTGAGAACCGGGAGAAATCCTTCTCGCCATGTAACCTGCAAAGTAGATCCATGCAATATATGTATGGTTCCCTAAGGTTGATCGTCGGGTACCAACTGACAGTCCGGTTAGTGAATGTTTTGTCTTCCCTCTACCATGACTCCATGATCTTGCTGGTGTCATGTGATGCATAGAAACTTAGAATGAAATCAATGTTGAGCTTTAGCTTAGGCTCCCTGAGCTTGTAGTAACTTTGAACCTCTGATGGCAGGAAGACCCTGACGCATTCACCATTATCATCGTTAATCAAGAATTTTTGTGCATCAATGTGGTCAATAAGCCACTTTAGGAGCTCAATGCAAGGAAATACCAGAGATCGGCTTGCCACCATACGTAGATAAACCTTGTGAATATTGGGGAGGACTTTGTCATCAAGCTTCCTCGTATCAGGATCGTTGTGCGGGGTATATTCGAGGGGTTCTTCTTTCTTGATTTTCTTGAACACTTCTTCCCAACGAGGAAAAGTTGTCTTGGCTCCAATACTTGCCTCCGTGTCTCCAAACGCTGGGGGCTGGACAAAGGGCTCCTTGGTGATCATCTTAATGATGGACATTGGCTTGGGAGAAAACTCTAATTGTCTCGCAAATGCCGGGGTGGAGCCTTCTCCTACTTCTGATTCTTGCGTCTTAGGGGCTCTTGGTGATTTCCTGGTGGAAGGCTTCTTTGGAGGCATTGTTCCTGTAATGCTTGCTAAGATAATTTCTTAATGCTCATAGAACTTTGGGCATTTCTTCTGGGTTGTTAGCTTCACTCTTCTGTTTGTTCTAAATTTCTTGCTGCGTAGAATAGGACCATGCACAATGACTCGAAAATGATATAACTGGAGAGGTACTACTAGTCATATCAATCAATTAATACGAGTAATGAATGTAAATTCAAAATAAATTACTCTTGAATTTCTGCAGATAAACCTTAATTGGTTGATGAAGAAGACATGGAATAAGATGCACTGTATCGATGGGTTTAACAGATCCTTTTGATTCACGCACGAATGAGTAACTAATGCACGATCTACGAATTAACTATCAGCTTGGAATGTGGCGTATCTGACACATACTGAGGTAAAACGTCTCTATGCGTCACATCACCCCGGCGTAGGGGTCTGGGATCAGCTACTATCTTAGTGCATACTTATATTGATATCCCCTTGATAGAACCTCTGACACTGATGATATCAGGGTTGGTAATCAGGAAAAAAAGGGTACGCAACTTCTCGACGAGCCTTCACTTTATGAGCCTTTATCGTTGAAAAGTGTTTCGGGTGTCGACAGTTGGTGATGTTTACTCCTTACCTCTGTGCGGTGCTTTCTATTACACTTTTCTTTCGAAACCAAATGGATCGGTCTTCGACGAAATCCTTCCTGGGACTGTTCGTAGGAAAGAAACACTTTCATTGTCTGACGCTGATGAAGGTCAGTACTCGACTATTTTGACTTTCTAAACAATTTTCTCCATCTTACAACTTTTACCGATGCCGAAACTTTGAAGCGCATCGGGGAAACTTCTAGGTCGCCAATTCCTTGAGTGGTTTTCAGTTCCCTTTTATGGTTAATATGACTCTTCATTGCAAGTTCAAGTAAACTTTAATTAGTTCATTCAGGAAACATATGAGATAAGCGAAGGTATCAATTACGTAAGTGAAGTGAAGACTGTCGGTGCAAAAGATTGAGTGGTACCCAAAAAGAAAAATTCATAGACCTTTTTAGTGTGTGTTGAGTGCTCAACAGATTCCTGTCCTACGTCTATAGGTGGAGTGGGGTATACCCGCTCCACAGGATCCACGAATGAAGAGGTGGGTAGATCTCATGGCTCGACATGGAGGTGTTCCCTTTGTCAAGTATGACGATCTCTTCTTCCAATGGCTGAGGAATTAACTACTCATGGTGGAAGATTATGCGTATGTTGGGGTAGATTTCCATGGAGATCTAGGTATGGTTCTTCCTGACAGGTCCCAATGGGGGGACATTGGTAAGAAATAATTTTTTTGTTTATATAATGTTTTTGTTATTTTAATGATATAAAATGTATTTTGTGTTATTTATTCAATGACTAATCGAGTGCTCTCATCAATGAAGATGTGGGGCCTTATCGTCTGTCAGGATCATCTCCCATCTAGAGGCGTGAAGAGAGAGGTTCTCTTACAAGAGTAGATGCTACAGACCTC
Source organism: Picea engelmannii (assembly GCA_009831015.1). Lineage (NCBI taxonomy): Eukaryota > Viridiplantae > Streptophyta > Pinopsida > Pinales > Pinaceae > Picea > Picea engelmannii. The sequence continues at coordinate 23,743 of ML810433.1, forward strand.
GAGGCTATAAAACAAAACTTGGAGGGACTAACCATGCATGTACCTGACACTACTGTGGATGAGCTCCCTAGGCACTACCAACGCCACACAATGGGCATGTTTGCATCTATTGGTCGACTGCTCCGTAGAGTAGCACGGGTGGTTGCTTGTTATAGTGAGCAACATCCTTGATAATTTTTGTACAAGAATCCGTGGGCTTCACATTTTTTATATTTTGGTCTTCAGACAAAACATTTTTTGTAAAATCTTATCATTATAAATATAAAGTTCCTACTAGCTTACTTATTTTTGTAAAAAGTGTGATTGGATTTATAAATGTCTCAAATGTATGTCTAACACATAGTTATCCAATGCATCTGTCAATGTATTTATACATCTAGGAATGTGTTGATATTCAATATAATCAAAATGTCGTTCCGAGAGGCGAATTCGTAAATATACTAGTAACAAAGTAGGACTTCAGATGGAATAAACATTACTCAACTGTAGTACTACTAATTGTGAATCAAGTCATACAATAAGATGGCAGATTCCAAGTGAAACGATGTCAGTTAATAAATCGATAAATGCATTGTATTCCACGATATTATTAATTTCATGACCAAGGAAAACACCATGTAGACTGATCAATTCATTCGTAGGTGCATAGATTTCTCAAGCAACAGATGCTAAGTTTTGAGTACTGCGACTAGCACCATCAATGAAGCTGATATAGGGTAGCGAAGATATCGACATATGGAAACCAAGCACAATTAAAGGTAAGCAACTGGAATGTGAAACCAAAAAACGAAAAAAAAACACACAAGATTATGATACACTAAAAATACACAACACTCATGCAAAAATGATTTAAGCATAATAATTCTTCAAGTAAAGCCCATTTCTGGGTTCACTCAAAGGAATTCCAGCGTAATCCATCAGTTCATAAGCCCCTTTTTCCAACACTCATTTCAAAATATAAGGACCCTGCCACATGGGCTCGAATTTACCGGCCCCTAGCAAATCATGATCTTGCTCGTAAAGAAGAACTAGATCACCTTCAAAAAAAATGCATGGTTTGACATGCTTGTCATATTAATCTTTGACACTCTTTTTCTGAGTTTCAATAACTAAGGCGACATCACGACGAGTCTCGTCTAATTGCATCAAATACAAAAGACGTTCCTCTTCAGCTGAGGTGTTAGTGAGAAGTTCGACAACTAGTTTCAAAGATGGGATTTCACATTCAATCGACAAAATTGCTTCAATACCATATACTAAATGGAAAGGTGTGAACCCTGTGGCAGACTTAATGGATGTTCGATAGGCCCACAATGTTGAGAACAACATCGTGTGCCAATTTCACTTGTGAATTCCTACCATCCATTGAAGCATAGTAGTGAGAACTTTGTTGATTTATTCAACTTGGCCATTGGCCTGTGGATAATAGGGGGTTGAGTTTTCATGTCGAAGACCCAACTTCTCGGTAAGTTCAGACATCATGAAATTGTGAAAATGACTACCATGATCAGTAATGATGGCTTGAGGGGCACCAAATCTAGTAATGACTTGATTGAATATGCTACTGTTTTCCTGGTATTATCAAATGTAGCCATCGCCTCAACCCACTTGGTGAAATAATCCACAACTACAATAATGTATCCATGCCCCTCAACCAAGTGAGGGTTACATGTCATGAATTCAATACCCCATTCAGTGAATGGACCGATGAAAACTACAGAGTGAAGAGGAGCAGGGTGAGATCAAATCTTATTGTTGTAGGTTTGACAAGTGTGGCATTTCTAGATGGAAGTAATGCAATAATTAAACAATGAAGGCCATAAATAATTGGCTCATAAGATCTTTTGGGTAGTGGCACACCCGGACATATGACCGCCACATGCTCCAGAGTGATAGTCATTCAAAGCTTTATTAGCTTCATCGTAGGTGAGGCATCATTGAAATATGGAATCAATACCACAGCGATAAAGGATATCACCAAGGATAATGTATTGACGAGATTCATACCAGATACGACGATGATTTGTGCTAGAAAGACCAGGCTAAAAAGTTTGGGTCTGGAGATAAATGATAATATATCCATACCATATGTTGTCAGAACTGATCAGAAAGAGGGATTCGTCAGGTAAGGAATCCTTTGCCATAGTTTATGTTTCAGTAGAGGGAAGGTCGCATATCAATTAGGTGAAAATGAAAGACTTATTTGACTTGGCACGTTCAAACTCCAAATCAAACTCCTGGAGAATAACTATCCATTTAGAGTACTTGCCCCCCAACAATTTTTGAGTAAGGATATGTTGCATGGGGTTACAATCGAAAATGATTGTGGTTCTATGTAGTAATATGTAGTGACGAAAACGTTGAACAATTTGAACAATTGCCAAGGCTAGTTTCTCCACATGTAAATATTTGGTTTCGGTAGTTGTGAGACTCCGACTCAAATAGTATATAACATGTTCATTGTGTGAATCATCCTCTTGGACTAAAAAAATAGCAATGATAGAGTCCGAAGAAGCTAAGTACAAGAAATAATATCGACTATAATCAGGTGGAAACAATAATGGCGTATGGGTTAAGGTAAGTTTCAAAGCTTCAAAGGATTTGGTGGAAGTGTCGTCCCATACAAAATCATAACCTTTCTTGAGAAGTCGAGTAAATCCTTTCATTAATTTAGCGTATTTGGGAATGAAGCGACGTAAAAAGTTTGCCTTCCCTTGCAAACTTTGGAGTTGGCATAGAGTGGAAGAAGGAGGAATATTAAGAATAACCTCAACCTTCAAGGGGTCTACCCTAATCCCATGTATAAACACGATAAAACCAAGAAGTCGTCTAGATTCCACACAAAAAACACATTTATGTGGATTCAAACGTATGTGATAATAATGACAACGTAGGAAAATGGCCCATAGATGTGCCAAGTGATCTTGACGACGCATGGAATGCGCCGGTAGATTGGCTATATAGGGTTGTACAATGTGTTTAATGTCGTGAAAAGTATAATACATAGTGCGTTGAAAAGTCGCTCCAATGTTTTTGAGACCAAAAGGTAGTTTCCAGTATGCGAAGGTTCCCCAAGGGAAAATAAAAGTAGTCTTATGTTGATATGAAGGTAAAATATTGAATTGATTATAGTCGAAGAAACCGTCCATCAAGGAGAATATTTCACTCCCGGCACAATCGTCAACAATATGGTCAATGAAAGGGGTTGGATAATTGTCTTTGGGACAAGATTTGTTTATATCCCTATAATCTACACAAACGCGGATCGTGCCTTGTTTCTTGTTAACCGGAACAAGATTGGACACCCAATCGATCAAACCACATGATAGACAAGGCCAACTTTAAGAAGTTTTTCAACTTCAAGCTTAATAACGACGAATTTACGTGGATGTACTGAGAGAAGTCTCTGTCGAATGGGTTTAGTGTTTGGGTAAGTCTTAATCTCATGCACAACAATATCAGGATCGATACCAGGCATTTCTTCATAACTCCAGGCAAAAACGTCACAAAATTCTTGGAAAAGGGATTTATAAGTGTGGACCTCATCAACAGAACATGAGGCATCGATATTCCATGACTCTTGATTTAATCGATATGTCAAGAGGAACGGTAGGTGAAATATTACTCAAGTTCCCTTCATACAAAACATAGTGTGTTGATTCAGAAACAGAGGAAATAACAACAACGGTACATGAAGTCGAAATCCGTTGGTAACTCTCTATGGTCTCACGTTCTAGGAAGAAAATAGAACGATGATGCCCATCGTCCCATGGAGTATCTTCCATAGACATGATCGTCATGATCATATCATCAATAGGAAAGATCACGTGGAATGGATCAGGAGATGTATCATCGAGAGAAGGAGGAGAAGGGGTTACTGATTGAATAACTTGATAAGATGATTCCACCAGACTTAAAGGCATTCAGTCACCATAATGAAGATAGCCACCAGAGCTAGGTACTATCCATGGGTCATAAGACTTTGGGGTTTCACGAACATAGGTTGATATCATGTTAATCGGGGCGACAAAAGGAGGAGGAATATTGGGTGGCAGAATAGGAAATGTACCCATCAAGGTTGAATATTTTAAAAGACCCACGTCGACATTCACATAACCGAGAGGTGTTTTCAAAATAAAAGGTACGTTGCTAGTACATGAATCATAATTAAAGAAGGCCAGCTGATCAATAGTAATGACTTTTCGTTGGTGTGGGAAACATAAGACACAGAAAAGAGTAGAAACAACTACTCGCATGGATTCAATCCAACTACGTCCAAGTATAAGGTTGTAATCGAGAAGTGCATCAAAGACCTCAACCTCGACATTAACCGCTTTACCTTATAACATAATAGACAATGAAGGAATAATACCGTAAGGTTTAAACCCTGTACCATTAAAATCTTTAAGAGTATTGTGCGACTTGACAAGGTAAGGAGAGACAATAACTTTCCAACAAGTAACAAACATAACACAAGTTGAGGCTCCTTCTTCAATAACGGTTCGACAAATATTCTTATTTTCCATAACAACTTGGATCTGAAACACTAATTAAGGAGGAAGCCTTGGAATATGATCTTCCAAGTCAAATATGATCAAATTGGTATCAGTAGGATCAATTCCACCAATAGCCTTTAACAACACCTTTCGTTGAGTAGGACAACTTTGAAGGACTTCGAGAGATGACATCGTAGAGGGTGCTTGCACAAGGTCTTATACAATACTGTTGTTTTTGGCAACACGTGCGCGAGGATTAAATGAAGACTTTTGAACAACGCCCTTGGGAGGAGGACGAAGAAATGTATATAGTCCCGTTCGTTCAAGATGAAGAGGACCGTTTGGAGGTGAAGTTGGTGGAGAAGGTTGAACCAACGGAGGTGGTAAATCATCAACTCTCTCTTTCGAAGGAGTATAATCTTTGGCTCAAGTTGCGACTGCAACTTCGTTCTTCTTGGAGTCACCAGTACACATAAGTACATAATATGTGGTAGAGGGAGAAGGTTGGTCATGAATGACCAATTGGGCCTGCTGCTGAGAAGGAAAAGGTTGTGATAGGACGAAGGGTGTAGGAGGTTTCCTGGTCCCTTGCAGGAACTTAGTAACCTCATCACGTCATGGACAATCTTTCGTATAATGATCCTCACCACAGATAAGGCAAGGATATCGAGGTTTAAATTTATCTTTGTCATCAATAGGTTGTGTTTTGGGATTTTCAGGTTGTTTATTATTATTTTTGTCTTCCTTATTCCTACCCTTCCCTTTCTTTTTTTTTTTTTTTTTACCGGTAGGTGTAGATTGAAACAAATTAACTTTAGAGGTTTTACCAGGGGAAGGAGTCGGGTTAGGAGTATTTTGTACATTATAGGTAGTATACTTAGGATTGGTATGACTGGCATGTTTAGATTGAGTCTCAGCATGAAAAATGTCAATCATGCCATCAAAAACATGAGAATCTACCGGAGGTGTTGGGGTAGGATTTGTAGAAGGACGAGGACCATCAGGAATAAAGTCATATAGTGTGTCCGTTTGTGAATAAACAAGATCTAGATATTGAGCATGGCTAATGTCATGTTGTTCAGTGATGACACCACCCATGGAAACATCATGGGTTATAGGCCCAATGAGTGATTTGGTAAATGAGTGATTTGGTAAACCACTCAACCAACAGTTGATCAGGAAGGATAACTTTGATTAAGCGTCTTCTCCTCCTCCACTCATGAATATGATTAGAAATGTGGGTGGAATAGGATTGTTTAAATGAACTCAAAAGTTCAGTTCCTGTCTCATAACGGATTGGAAACTGGTAATGCGTTAAGAAATGTGGCTTCCGAACCCGTAAGAGTTCGTTAGAAAAGTAGTAATCTTATAGAGTCATCCATCAATGAGTTGGACAAATAGGAACACAAAAGATGGAATGTCATGACGTGATTATTTGGGTCTTCCCTTGATCGATCATCAAACTTAGGAATGTCATATGGTAATTTGGTCGGTATGACGGGCCAATAAGGAGAATGCAAAATTGGATCATTCAAAATCCTAGATAAATCCGGTAAATCCAAAGTAGCAAGAAATGGAAACTGTCTATTCACTTGAGGAAACTGGTAGTTTTGAGGAGGCAGTCCCATAGATATACTAGTAAGACCATAAGCAGTCTGTATATAGTTAGATAGTATTGACAAATTTGGTTGTGGAGGGTTTTGATTAAGTAAACTCCCTTGGAAATGAGCATTAGACTGAAAATTTTGACCCCATGTAGGATTCATAGAACCTGGATACAGTTGTCTAAGATTAGGGGGTACAAAATAATTAACTTGAGGATGTTTCCCCCTATACAATTGTTTATTCCCTTGGAAAGGAATATTCCAAGGTTGATATTTTAATGCATGTATACTTTTCCCATAAACTAGGTTATGGCCTCCTACTTGAGGTTGCCTCCCAACTTGAGGTTGTCCCCCAACTTGAGGTTGGCCTCCAACAAGAATCTGAAAACCAGAAGTGACAAAATGAGTGGTTCCTCCAACTATATTGGAGCTACTAAGGCCAGGATGATTAGATCCTCCAGGCAAAGGTGGAGGAGTAACGTAAGGCCCCCCGGAGAGAACCTAGGTAGGTGTAGGAACAAAATGACTAGCAGCATTATACCCAGGAGGAACAAGAATATTAGTCCCTCCAGATGGATTCTGGGAAGGAATAGCAATGGAAGTATTCAAAGAGTTATACCCAAGGGGAAGTGACATATTTGATCTAAGAGGAGGTGGTGTTCCAATAGGAGCTTGAGTGATGACCACATTTCCAGTACAAATAAGTGTAGCTTGTGGGACCATGGTAGAGTTGGTGATCTGGAGAGGAAGAATTGAGTGAGAACCAATCAATAATTGGCCTTAAACTGTGAAAAAATTACTGGTTGTGACAATGAAATGATATAAAGGTACCATATAAGAAGTGGAATTCACAAGAGTTTGTGATGCCAAGAATGCTAGTTTATCAAAAATATCATGTCCCGAAGAAGTTCTCTGAAAATAACGGATAGGGAAAGAGATAGGATTAAAAATTCCAGTAGTGTGAACCGGGGTTCTAAATGACTCACTCTGAAAGGGTGGATTGTCTACACTAGACTCCCTGTGAGGTCCAGTAGGTACTTTAGTATGATCTTCAGTAACAATTTCTCCCAATGAATTTAGCCGGAGCAAAATTGGATCTTCTCTAAGATTCAATAATGGGTTTACAAGAAGTATTGACTCCTCTAATGGAGTAGAACTTCCAATCTCAGAGGCTACTTCGTTATTGACTTCTCCTTCAGGATATCCCTCTGGTGATTTAGGAATAAAAGGGACGTAGCATTCTAGATCTTCCGGAGGTAGTCCTTGCATCCTACGTGAATGGCGAGGGACGATGTTGGCCACACCAAATAAAGAATGAAACAAGTCTATGGCCGACTAGAGAAACAAACAACACTCACTAATAAAATCTAGAAATCAAATCAAGCAAACAAACCTTCTTATTTCAAATTCACTAGTTGATGATGAAATCCAACGTCATGAAATCAAGAAAAGAAGGGGATAGGATAAAGCGGGTAGAAAAGTTACGTTGACGACCTACTTAATGGACTTACACCTTGGTGCAAGCTCCCACACATAATCGTGGGCACACAGTTTGGACAACGTCGATTCTAGGTACCGTGAAGAATTTCCCATCCACATTCACCTCATGTAAAGACCCTAAAGAGATAGGCTACTAAGGTTACAAATTATGACAATGATGTCTGGGGAAACAATCTACATTCTGATCCATGCGCAAAGTCAGGGTATCTAGCCCGAAATAAACTTGAGAAGGTCCACACAAGATTTTATTCTCAAGTGACCCCCAATAATATGTGCAATATCTACACTAAGACTGACAAAGCAGGGTGAGTAACTCCGCCAGTCCTAATGCGACCTAATGATTGACCCTTTTGTTAGAAGGGCTTCCCAGGACAAAATGTAGCAAGTGTATTTGAACTCTCCCCATCAAAATATACTATTGTGTGTTTTGATTCTTTGGAGAGAGTGCCTTACAACCTAATCCAAAGGGCTATCCTAGCTAATGTTGGTGAAGAGAATTTATAGAAAATAAAATTTGCTCATAAATTTTAAAATTACACTGTATTTTAAAGGTTGTTAGTTACTCAAAAGGGAAACATAAATGAAATTGATGATGTACGTGACCTTGACCTAATAAAATGCAAGAATAGATGATTATAAAATATTTCAATTCGATGAACTCTAATTACAATAGGGAGAAGATATCTCTTTTTGAAATACAAAAGCTACGAAACACAATTTCTCAATTTTTGAATGGACAAAATTCCAAATAATCAAAACCTACAAAATTTTCCAATTTTCTTTTTTAACAAATATTTTGAATGCAACAATTTTCTTGTGAAAGATCACTAAAAAGAAGAATGACTTCAATTCTTTCTTTCTCAAATCAGATCATAGGTGTAATGAAGAAAAGAAAGTGTAATCCAAGAAAATTAACACACTCTCAACACTATTCCCAAATCAAACCTATATTGTAGACAAAAATGAAATGGTAGGAAAGCCTTTTGTTAAATGCAAACAAGAATGTCTCTCAATCAATGAACAATACATAAAGTAAAACCTCAAATAAATCAAGGATTCTTTTTCAAACAAGCATTCAGGACCAAGATATAGAGATTATACCCTTGTGAAAAAAATCAAAAGAAAAATTTGCAAAAGTTACAAAGGAAACTCTCAATTTCCGAAAATCAATCAAATACAAGCTTCAAACTTATAAATAAATCATTCACTAGTGTCAGAAGTTCATCTCAGGAAGTTGAGGCAAAACTGGGTGGAAAAAAGAAAAATTGGCTATCTCCAACATTTCCTACAGGAATCATCGTGGGTTGCAGTGGAGCACAGTGCTACGATCTAGGGTCGTCGCATGCTGCAAATAGGGTACAGTGAGACGTCGTCGCACTGGTATGCACCACGAGAGTGCGATGTTAAAGGATCGTCACAGTATGTCTATAGATTACATTGTGACGATCTCTGAAATTAAAGGAAAATGGAAAGAAAGACAAAAATTCTCACTGAACCTTCACACCCAGGGAGTCCAGATGGATCACCCACAAACTTAGAGAATGAATTTGACCAAAAGAAGGCAGGATAAAAGAAAATAAGAGGAAAAAAACCAAAATAAAGTTGTCTCCCTAGTGGAGTCACCAATTTTGTTCTCGGATTAATCGGTAAGTGCAGACATAAACA
>ML810433.1:41478-73357 GCA_009831015.1 Picea engelmannii
GCCAATGGCCTTCCAACATGCCAACAAAATCATGCAAGTAAAGGCACCCTCGTCAACCACTGTACATGAAATATTCAGAGTAAAAGATTTTGTGGTGTAAGCCACTACTATCTGAAATGAAACGTGGTAAGGAAGATGGGGTTTCAAGTCGGTTGGATAAAAAATGGTCTCTCACAAGTTACAAGTCTCTGTCGATCCCAAGGCGGATAACATAGCTTTTCTCTGTGAAGGGAAACTCTGGAGGACTATCAAAGTAGACATCGCGCAAGGGGTCTGTGCCAAATCTTCCACAACGGATTAGTTCTGGGAGGCCTTTGCATTTGAATTATGAGAAACCTTCTTTAATGCACCTTTTGGGATGCGAGTCATCATTTCGCCTGCCACCTTCTCTATCTGTAGAGGACTCGTTGGGTTCGAGGCTTCTTTTAACTTTTCGATAGATTCCAAAATTTCATAATCTCGAGCCCTGATCACTATATTAGCCTCGAAATTCATCATGTAAATATTAACGGTCGGGTTAGTAGGCGCGAGGGGTCCCTAACTGCCCCCTTCCATGCTTGTGGATGCGGAAGCTTGACCCATGTTTTTCCCTTGTGGAAAAGGTTTCGTCACCACATCAAGTAGTTGTTATGCAAATAGCTTATGGGGTTCAGCAAGCCAAGGGAACAGATGAGTTGGGTGGTTTTCCTTGCAAAGTTTAAATGGATACTTCGACTTCTTATTTTCCATTTTTTCCCCACCAACATTATTGGTAGCCTTTTTATCCCCCTTACCCTTCTTATTTCTTTGTTTTTTGTTTCCCTCGGGATGTTAGTTGGCCTTAGGGTTTTTCAACTACACATTATGTATGTCCAATGTCTGGGTAGGGGGGACAACTTAACTCAAAGTTTGGATGGCCACAGACTGTTGCATCGACAATTGTTGCAATTGATTTGACAACAGTTCCACGGACTTGCCTTGCGCTGAGCCCACAATACCATTGACATGGGGTCCAACTTTTTCTTGGCCTTATCGAGAATAGACTTTGGTGCATCTGAAAAAATCTCGTAGAGCATGCCAGACTGAGAGTAGATCAGTTCAAGCTATTGCGCTCTCATAATCGCCTCCTCCTCTGAAAACACTCCAGAAGTCGCTATGTCATTCGATATACAGGGCACCAAAGACTTCAAGAACCACTCAAGTAGGAAAGCAGAAGGGAACTGGACCTTAATTAAGCTCTTTTGATGCCGCCATTCTCGGATATGATCAGAGATGTGGTCGGCCTTGGTTTTCACAAAGTTGGCCAACAATTCAATGCCGACATCATATCTCACATGTAACTGGAAATGGTTCAAGAAAACCATTGCCAAGTCGTTGAAGTAAGAATACCTCAGGTGATCAAGCTCAATATACCATTTCGCAACACCCTCTATAAAAGTGCGTTGAAAAATGCACAACTGGACAGAGTTGTCCTTCAACGTGTTTGACGAGCACCATAAATGGAAAGTTGTCACATGATCACTTGGATATTCGCGAGGTTTGCCTTCAAATTTCAGAATATATGAGGGCAACTTAGTCGGCATGGGGGGCTAACACGGATAGTGCAAAATTGGGTTGTTGAGTAATCTCGACAAGTCTGGCAGATGTAACATTGCCAGAAATAGTATTTTTGGTTGTGAACTATTTACAGGAAAAGAGGATCATGGGTTTTGACTAACACCTGGTTTCCAGGAAAAATTAGACTAATGGCCAGGGTTCTGGTAGAAACCATGGAATTGACTAGCATAGGGTAACCAAGTCTGTTTGGGTATCATCAGCTAACTCCCATAATTGGACGACATAGCATGTGCAGGGATTGCTCCCTGCATTGTGTTCCAAGGATCATGGAAGGGGATACCCCCAGCCGATCTGACGGGCATGGGTACAGAGCCTTGACCGGGGTTCCATTGAGTGTGGAAGGGGTTTCCCTCGATCGACATCCCTTACAAGGGAACTGATCCCTACCAAGGATTCCAAAGACCCCGTGTGGAGAAAACTCTAGTCATTGCTACATGGGAAGGAATAGTACCTTGCACCGGGTTCTATTGACCAAAACTAGGGTTTCCCCAGTTGAGGTAGGAGCCAAAGAGAAAGCATTGCTCCCAAACATGCCAAACAAAGAGAACACCATAGATCCCACTGGAATTGTATAAGATGAAGGTCCTGAATGGCCTCCACCATACAAGCTATAATTAGTGTTTGGCCTTATTGGCGGCTGAAAAGAACCACCGAGCAAAGACGACGAAGGAGGTATATGACCCCCACCATAAGGGATAGCATTAAAAGGGACTGAAGCACCCCAGGTTGACCCTTGCACGAGAGCGTTCGAGCTCCCTGCTCCCAGACCCATGGTATGTAAGGTAGAGTAGGTAAGAATTGAGTTCGAATCAAAGTTGGGCATCCCATATGAGAAGGGAGGGCCCGTCGTGCACTGAGTAAATAGAGTAGTGGTCGAAGGCGATACCAGTATCAGACCACTACTTGAATTTGAGGGAGTCAAGACCACTGTGTTCCTGATTGGCGAAGGTGGGAGAGCAGGCAGGATGCCTCCTAAAGTAGTAGTCGTAATGAGAGTATGAGGACTTCCGGACGAAGCAACATCATTTTCTTCCATTGTTGCTTGTAGGACTAGCTAGCACTCATAAGATGTCACCTCGGGAGGGACAACTTCAACTAATATTGGTGCTGACAATTAAGTGATCGAAGGGTTAGATGGCCTAAGAGATTCTTCCCCAAGGTGAGAAATGGTAGGTTCCTCTGGATTCAGAAAGTATCCTCACGGAGCGGGCTCAGGCACGACTTCCTATGTTCTGATCGCTTCGAATGACCCTTATTGATCAAGTCTTCGCCGCAATGGTGGTGGAGGTGGCTCCAATGTAACCGATGACAGGCCCTGAATCCTTCGTGACCACTAGAGATTTTGATCTTCAACTTTGTGAAACGATCAACCGACACAGTAAGGCTTAACTAGCATTTAAACACTAAGCACACACTAAGTTTGTTTCCTAAAGGACAAATCAAGAAGTTGATTATCTAGTTGGAAGGACAGTTACGCCAATCGACACTAGAGAAACTAACCGGTGTAAGTGCAACTCGAACAAGGAAGCACCCTCTAGTTATACTCTGTGACGCGTGATTCGACGTCTACCCCAGGTACTGCGATATACCCCCGCAGTCACCCATGTAAGTCCCTATAATATGGGTAACTAGGTTGTCAGCTCGCAGTTAGTCACCATATGGGTACAGTCGATAGTCGGGCGGATCATCATGAGCAGGATAACAAGTCTAAATCCTATCAAGGGTATCGAAAGAAAATGATCCGAAAGACAACAGAGGAACCCGAATGGATTCGAGTTCCACAAAACTTTGTAGGCAAATGCAGTTGGTATTATTCCTAAGACAGACCCTATATAAATGTTCCCCACTATGTTCAGTCCAACTTTGGAGGGGTTATCTCCGCTTCCTTTCCTCACACGACCTCATGTTTATCCCCTATGTTAGAGGGGGGTCCCGGCTAACTTTTATGACACTGGACTTAAGAACTCCCTAACTTAGACTCCAATGTTTGATTTAACGGCCTTGAAGAGTCTCCTCTCCAAACCTAATTCAAGGCCCTAAAACCCTAAACTAGTTTGTGAACCCTACAAACATAAAAGTCTAATGTATTTTAGATTAAGCGTTCTTTTTAAAGGCTTGATTTAGTCAAAAGGTACAGAAGTGAAACTAATGGTGTGATCAAGAGATGAATAAGGAGGATAAAGTAAAGCACTTGAAAGCAAAATTTCTTCGAATTCAAAAGAAAATATTTATAACTAACTCTTTCCAAACTCAATGTTTCTTAACTAACATTTCAAGATCTTGTAAAGAAAACCTAAAACTCGATTTCACTTGACTACAAGATACTTATGTTTCAAGAAATATAAAAGAACTTGAAAATAAACAATCTTTTTCCTTTTTGCAAATAACCACTCTAACTACTTTACCAAACTGAAAAGCAAGGAAATGAAAATCTTTTTTTTTTTAATTGTTTTAAAGAGAAAAACTAAAATAAATATTTTTTCGTTTTTTCAAAGAAAGTAAAAAGGATAAAAAGAAAACTGAAACAAGACTGGAAAAGACCTTTAGCCCATTGTGGATCAAGAGGATTCAATCAAGAAACCAAAAAGGAAGATCTACAACTCAACAACTTGCTCAAAAACTTTTTCTAGGGTAAACACAAGAAGAATAAGAAAAAAATTAAATTGAAACCTATACCCAAGCTATGGCCACAAACAAAGACTCTAGACTGATCCAATAAAGCCCTGAGAAGTGAGAACTTTAATTAGGAAAGAGGCAAACTCCATCTTTTTTCAAAAACTTCCATGAAACAAAGACGCAGGTTATTGCATCAACAACCTACATATGTACGCAGGTTGTTTACTGTGCAGAGCACATATGTACGTAGGTTGACCCAATACAGGGTGTGTACACCTCCGTATCTCTTCAAAAAAAGAAAATACTAGGTAGTCTTACAGAGAGGGGACAACTGGTATGCACCCTGGAGGTGACCAAAATCCCTTGACAAACTCAGAAAACTTGAAAGAGACTTGAAAGGAAAACAAACCAATCAAACAACCCAAAATCCCCTAAAAAACCCTAGAGGCATCCCCAGTATGGTCGCCAATTTTGTTAGCGGGAAAACCCCCCCTTTAACTACATTGGGGTTTAAGATGTAGACAGAGTGAATAACCATCTAAAATTCAAACAATTATCTATTCTACCCCAAACATACCAAAACAAACAAAAAGAAAGCAATAAGAGAATATATCGAGTAACTATACCTTTGATCCCATGTCTGGTGATGATCTCCTCAAGCTTGGATGTTCCAATGACTGCACATCTCCTCCCAAGGTTGAACTACATCCAAACATAGTAAAACAAGGACTACAAGCATGCTATTCAATTCATGAGTTAGGGTTAGATATTAGATGCTAAGTATAAATCAATGTAAGTACCCAAAACATCATCATTTGGGACAGGAAAATGTGATTCTTTTATTCATCATACAAAGATTACAACTTACAATCTGTTTTAGCCACCATTCCCTTAACCTGGTCCAGAATCCTCTTTACCATGATCCAAGTGCACCATGAATGGAATCCTTCTCTCAATCTTCTGATCACCTCAAAGAGGGGAATGGAGTGAATGGAGGGAGAAGGGGCTGATGAGGGAATGCCGAGGCAATATATTAGAAAAGGAAACAAAGTCTTGGGCAAGGAGGGGAAGTGAAATTGGGCATAGTTTCACTGTTATTATGCTTGGATGTGAAATGATACCCCTACACCTCCTTTTATATGACAAAAGGATGGTTATTCGGTTGGGTGACGAGCTATAGCAGGTGAATTGGTTGGGAAACCTCCAATAGCAGGTGAATTTCAATGAATTCCTTGCAACTTTTTAATTTTTGCAACTTTTGTAAGCATACACAGGTTGTTAAGTGTGAAATAAGCATGTGCATGTGAGCTGTAGTGGTGCATAAAGCGTATGTATGCGGGATTTAATGGTGGAGGGCGCATACATCTTCTAAAAAATGGTTTTTTAAGAAGAGCTTCTCATCAGTGCTTTGGAAAAATATGCAAGAGGGCCAAGGCCATGTATGCATGAGTAGGGAATTTTAGGGATATAAAAACTATGGAATAGTAATTAATACAACAATAATGGAACCCCTTTCTTATGTAGCAACCTAGTATTTAACTTTTCCTAATAGTTTTCGAGTGATCTGAAAATCCATATATGTACAATTAATTCTTAAATACACATAAACATCCAACTAGAGTCAGTAAATGAAGATCGCTTGACTATTTAAAAAATATCATGTGTATGTCTTACTTGTTCATAAACTCATAAAATGATGAATAAATTGTAGATTTATGATATTAAACAACACAAAATAAAATAACTCAAATTACATATATTGATGAATGTTACACATCAAAATTACTCACTTCAATAGTGTCGCAAGTGTCGTCATTACAAATGTTGTAAGTGTCGCATCTTGTCTGCAAGTGTCACAAACATCATACTTCCATCTTGCCTATGTTGTGCCTCTAACGACATCATAAGGACACTTAAGACACCTCAAAGACTAGTTTTGAAGAGGAGAAATCAATTGACAAGGAGTACAAGCCTTTTTCCACTGAAAAAAGCCACTCAAAAGTCAAATTTGGAAAGGAGTTCTCCCTTACATACTGTCAGGGAGTGTTGGTGCTCTGTACCCTCTTCTAGGCGATCGTTCCAACACTCTGTGTCCCTTTTGAGGGAGCGTTGGCCTTTTTTGGGTGAAATTTGGTTTGTTGGAGGAAATCAGGGAAGAATCCCCTCAATCTCTGAAGTTGGTTGGATTCGAATATGAGTTCAAGGCATGATCTTAGGGAATATTCACAACTGAAGGAGATGAATCCTCAACTTATCCCAAATATCTCTCAAGTGGTTGGGCCTCTCCAAGATTATATAAGCAGGCCTTCTCATGGTGAAAGAGACATGAAAAGATTGGAGGTATGAAACCTATGATCTCATAGGCAACATACAGTACAAAGATAGAGATTGAGAATTACACCAAACTTATGATCCCATAAGTGTGATGCCATTGAAGCATAATAAGTATAGATTACTTTAGCAAAGGGGTTGGACAAGGAGAGCTGGAAGAAGATGTTGCACCTTCATCAGAGGATTGTAAGTATTCTTCATTTGTTCTCATTAATACACATACATGCTTGGCCTGTTTCTTTCAAGTTTATGTTTGTTCCACATGAACTTGTCTTTAGTAGATAGATCTGTATTTGAGCTAATCTCGGTAGAATAGGAAGCTTGTTGTATCTTTGTTTGTTCTACAGGACCTATTGAGGAGCTTGGGATTGAAGCTCAACTTGGACTTTGAGAGGACAAACGCCATTTAAAAAGGTACACTTTTCTTTTTCCTCTTCATTCATTAGCTTAATTAGATCTAAAAGGATGTCAGTGACCAATGATAGCACCCTTTCTGTCTTGGTTTTAGGGGTCTATATACCAAGAGGGAATCCACTTTTCCTAGGGGATTCTCCTGTAATAGAAATTGACGACTCCACTGGGGAGGAGGTCTAATTTTTGTTTCCTTTCCTAGATCTTGTTTTGGCCCTTTTCCCATTTCTTGACCTTCTCCATACTGTCTTTGATTCTTAGATCTGATTGATTGGCTCTTGATTTCATCACCTTCAATTTGATTGACTGAGTTTGCTTGATTTTTTTACCTTTTGGGCATTTTTTCTGAATTTTTTAGAGGCCAATGCCCCCCTACCCTTGCTATTAGAGGGTGGTGCTACCTACTAGGCTTACACAGAGCGTTGGAATGCTTTAGTGCACCTTAAACCAGAGCGTTGTCCCTTTTCTATGCAAAATCCTTTAGGGTTTCCTTCTCTAAGGTTCACTTTTTGTTTTTGGCACTTGCTCAGAATCTTATCATCTCAGTGCATCCTTGATTTGGCCTTCAACACTCTACTTTCTAAGAATTGATCACCTTTTATTTGGAATTTTGACATTTTTCTTCCTTACCTAGAAGTCACTCTTTGTCTTTGTTGATTTAGAGTCAACTTACAGTTTTTTTCTCATTTATCTGACTGAGTGGAAGCTTTTGTGAGGAAATTCAAAGGTCTATGCACCATTCCATTTGTTCTTTGAGGTCATCTTCCCAAGCAATTAAGTTTTCAATGGTTTCATTATTCTCCCTATATTTTATTGGATTCTTCTTCGCATTTATTGTCTCCCTTGAATGCTTGCATTTAAAGTACCAGAATTGCATGTTTTTTGACATTTTGGGACATTGTTCATCTAAAATAATGAATGTTTTCTCCTTCTCATAGCATAGCTTTCATCGAAATGAAAAGATTTCATCTTCATATTTATGCATAAATTTCTAGTCGGTCGAAACACCATATTGTCCATGCCATTTTCCTTTTGGGTAATGACAACTTTAAAAATGAAGCGCTAAACTAAAATTTATTAGACATTTTTACATTTTATGGTAGCAAACCTACATCATATTAGTTGTAGGGATTTGGAATAGATGTGAAAGATAACTTTCCAAAGCTGCAAAAAAACATAGGATCTTGTGTTAGGGAGCGGTGAAATCCAATTGGTTCATTTTGTCCTGGGAATCCCTTCTCACACAAGGGTCAATCACGAGGTCACATTTAGACTAGCATAGTTACTCACCTTGATTTGTCAGTCTTGGTGTAGAGATTACAAATATTATGGGGGTCACTTGAAGGTATACCCACAATGATCAGTGGAAGCCTTTCAAGTTGATTTCGGGCTAGATATCCTGCCCTTGCGCGTGGATCAAACTGTCGACTATTTCCCTAGGCATCACTATTGTAGTTGGTAACCTTAGTGGCATATATCTTTAGGGTCTTTACACGAGATGACAGTGGAGGGGAAAGTCTTCACGGTACCTGGAATCGACATTGGCCAAACTCACTCGGGCTCCTTGGAGGGTATACCCACGATTATGTGTGGGAGCTTGCACCAGGTTGTAAGTCTGTTAAGCAGGTCGTCAACATAACATTTCCACCCGCTCTATCTCAACCCCTTCTTACTATGAAACTGCGGTGTTGGATTTCATCACCAACTAGTGTGCTCATTGTGATAAGGTTTTGTTTTCTTGCTTTCTTACTAGATTTTTAGCGTGTGTTGTTTGTTCTCCCTAGAAGAATATAGGTTGGATCTTTTTGTTTATGGCATCAGTTCCCGGAATGACCAATGAAGGAACCCCTTTTCCAGGGGAACCTTTTTTTTTTCCTTCTTACGAAAATGTTGGTCCTCCTTACATTGCTACTTTGAGCCTTCCAGGTCTCACAATTGGGTTACCGGTATGGTTTTTTTCCACTCCGATGATATCAAATGTAGGTGCTTAATATGTAAGCACACCACCCACACATCAACCTCATGGTGACCTTTCTCCTTCTTTGCCCGTCAAGCCTCCTTCTATTTCTCCTTCTTCACCTAGTGAAAGATCTCAAGCGAGTAGCCAAGTTGATAAGAAGAAGAAGAAACAGAAAGAGAAGAAGGAGAACCAAAAAGGGACCAAAACTCCAAATACATCAAATGTTGGATTCAAACAACCAGCTACTATTAATAGTACTGGGAGTGTTGATGAGGTCAACAAGATTAAAATGAAGAATCTGAAACCCAAATTCCCTTGCAGTATTTGTAAGGGTGACCACTTTATGAGGGATTGCCCTGGTATTCCCAAGTTATTAGAAGTATGGTCCTCCACATCATCATCCCTTGTTGGTCATGTCGGTGATACCCCATCAACTAGTGACGTTAAGGTTGGTAAGAAGAAGACAACTATCAAATTCCCTTGTATGTTATGAAAAGGTGATCATTATTCTCACCTTTGTCCTCGCATGGACAAGGCTTCTTCTCTTTTGGAAAAGATTCAACTTCCAGCTGGTTATCATAGAATTTCCCCCAACCCATCATTAGTTGATGGAACGGTCAATCCGGTTCCATCTCCGATCAATCCAGTTGATCCAATGGTCAATATAGTTTCATCCTCGATTGAACCACTAACCAAAGTAACTGATCCAGTTCCATCATCGATCAACCGCACTCTTCATCTACAGAGTGAACCCAAAGTGATTGATCCAGTTCCTTCCTCGGTCAGTCCCACCCTTCATCCGAAGAGTGCCAAAGTGGTTTCTCCGGTGACTTCATTGGTCAATCCCACTCCTCCTCTGATGAGTTCCAAAGTGGTTGTTCCAATTACATCATCGGTCAATCCCACTCTTCCTCTGATGAGTGCCAAAGTGGTTTCTCCGGTGACTTCATCGGTAAATCCCACTCTTCCTCTGACAAGTGCCAAAGTGGTTGCTCTGGTTACATCATCGGTGAATCCCACTCTTCCTTTGAAGAGTTCCAAGGTGGTTGATTCGATCCCATCATTGATCGATCCTACTCTCCCACTAGAGAGTAAACCTAATTATGCCCATGTTTTTCTCGTTGAAATAGGATCTACCATGTCGGGGGGCATTCCTTCTTCTTCTGCGAAAACCCATCCAAGTAATGAGGCCATCCTTTTTTATTGGGGTGTGCTAATTGGACCTCATCTTCCCTCTCACATTCCTTTCAAGATTACAGTAAAAGTTTGTGGTCGGGACGTTCCTCATGCATTGATAGATGAAGGTTCATCTGTTAGTATTTTGTCCTCTATTGCTTGGCAAGATTTGGGTTATCCTTAGCTTGTGCTATTTACCCAGACTCTGTTTGGTTTTAACAGAATAACTAGTCACCCTTTAGAGATCCTTCCTGATTTTCCCGCAACTTTGGGAGGGAAAACTATCTTTATTGATGTTATGGTAGTCCAATACCCCTTGGATTTTGATTTACTCCTTGGGAAATATTATGTCTATCCCATGAAAGCTATTGTATCCACTCTATTTTGTGTGATATATTTCCCGCACGATGGAAGAATGGTGACTATTGATCAAGTTTCGTTTGTCGGCCCTGACTTGACCATCAACCCAATAACCTCCCTAATCGGGTCTTATATGCAGTTGGTATCACCCCTACCACAGGTCAATTATGTGGCGTTGTCTCCCATGACTTCAAATTCTGATGATTTGGATTCGATAGTTGACATGGTGATCTCTTCGGTAGGGATTTTATAGCTAGATCTCCTTACCCTTGACGAGACCCTCGACATGTGTTCCTTCCGGAGCATTCTTCTTCCTTTCGGTAAATATCTCTTGGAATCCATGACCAAGTTTTGTCCCTTGACATGGTGTCCTTCCAGAGCGTTATCCTCTTGGAAGCCATGATCAATAAGAGGCTACGAGCATAGTTTCTCTTCTTTGTGGAAAGCTCGTTAAAAAATGAAATAGAAGGCATGAGCATAGTTTCTCTTCTCTGTGGCAAGCTCGTTAAAAAATGAAACAGAAGCTATGAGCATAGTTTCTCTTCTCTGTGGAAATCTCATTATAAAAATGAAACAGAATCCACAAGCATAGTTTCCCTCTCTGTGGCAAGCTTGTTAAAAAATGAAACAGAGGTCACGAGCATAGTTTTCCTCTCTGTGGAAAGCTCGTTAAAAAATGAAATATAGGCCTTGAGTATAGTTTTTCTTTTCTATAGCAAGCTCGTTAAAAAATGAAACAAAAATCTGGGGATTGAACCCAGAGCCTTGAGCATAGTTCTTTTCCGGTGTCAAAATCGTTAAAAAATGAAACAATCACCTCTCCTGTCAGGTCGAGTATTTTTCCAGATCTCATAGATGTCGAGTCGAGTCTTTTGTTAGCTCTCGGTTTTTAAACTTCATTTCATCCACCTATATCCTTTTTCTCCATCTAGTACAGAAATTGGTGACAACCTCAAAGTCGGTGAATGAATTGAAGCTTGGGGGGGCATGTCTCCAACCTTTGATGATCATTCTGGAGTTATGCCACTAGATTTCAAGCTGGGGGCAGAGTATCAAGCTTAGTATTTATTCTTTCTCGCGCTTGTTAATACATGAGAATGTAACCGAGTATACGTTTATCACTTTTTCGAACTCGTAAAGGATATATGAAAAAGGAACCCCTTGGAGTCGTCTTTAAGCTATTTTCAGACTCTCTAAACATGAAAAGATTGCCAAGTGATCTTGCTTCCTTTCCCACTCATTAAAAGGTTTGAAAGGGCGTCTTTCGAGTGATAATTTATCTCTTTTTCGGCCTCGCGAGACTAATATTATGAAAAAGGACCACATTGGAGTCGTCTTTAAGTCATTTTCAGACTCTCTAAATATGAAAAACAACTGATTTTACCTTCTTTGGACTCGTTAAACGATCATACATTGAAGGGACCATATGAGATAGAACCCTTACTTCTTCTAGTTCGTTAAACAAAGGAAGAGTAACTTAACGAAGGTGAGTTATATCGAGCATGTGTTACCCTCCTCGAGCTCGTTAAATTAAAAAGAGGTACTCGTCTATCTGGATGGGGGGGAAATTTGAAAGAAGCAACCCAAGCAGTTTTTGAGAACTTTACTAGTGACCTTACAGTCGCCCTTGAACACAACATTTTATCTTTGCACGCATTTCAATATGTTTAACCTCTGCACTGAACCAATCCTTTGAGTTTCCTTAATCCTTTGGGTCACCCGATGTAAGTCACAGTATCCATTGCATTATCATTTTTTGGTCCATGTCATGTTTTGTTGTTGTTTCTCAGTGTTCAAGGGAAGTATCTGCCTCGAGATTCAGCCATCACAAATATCCTGTTTCAATACCTGTGTCAGTCCATGTTCATTTGATCCACCAATTACATCTCTGTGTTTGTTTCGTGTCGTAGATGGGGGATACATCAAGGCCCTCCTTCGACGAGTCTATTCCTATCAACTTCAACACATTATCCAACAACTAGACTAAGAAACGAGTTAGTACTTTGGGACTTGCATGCCTCAATGGCAGGCCTCCTCATGTCTGACAGTAGGTTTACATCATTGACCTCTAATCAGATGATTCCACGGATGTTCGACTTCATCTCATCTATTCACATTCACTAGAATGTACTAGGGTACCTTGGGAATCATTGACATCAATGGTGATTTCCCTCGTGCTTGTTAACGGTTTACATCATTGACCGGTAATCAAGTGGTTTATTCCATGTTCAACATCAGGACATATATTCACATGGTTAGATTTGTACTACATCAGAATTGGTAAGAAGACCATGGGTTGATTCATTCACTCTGATATATACTTTACCCATGTTGTGACGAAGTTTCTCTTGAATATTGACACATATACTATCACATAGATCCACTTTGTATTGGTCTGTGGCTGTGTCTTGTTATCTCGTATATCCACAGTGTATTTTTCATGGCTACGATCAGTTCATGTCATGGAAGTATAGATCCACATTGTATGTTTGGTGGCTATACTTTTTTTCAATATAATTATGGATCTGTAGTGTATTCTATGGCGGCCATACCTGAAAAAGTCTTTATCACTCAAGCATAGGTATGCCTGCCTTGGGTTTGAAACATGTCATAATATTTGTTTGATGGTTGTGTGCAGATTTTTCTAGCCTCTCTGCATCCATACCCTTTCTCTAAAAAGTATACAAAGTACTTCAGTCATCATCGTCTTCTGAATTCACACTTTGGGGGGAAATCTGTTACACATCAAAATTATTCACTTCAATAGTGTCGCAAGTGTCATCATTACAAGTGTTGTAAGTGTCACATCTTTTTCGCAAGTGTTGCATATTGAACACAAGTGTCGCAAGTGTCGAAAACATCATACTTCCATATTTTCTATGTCATGCCTATAACGACATCATAAGGACACTTAATACACCTTAAAGACTAGTTTTGAAGAGGAGAAATCAATTGACAAGGAGTACAAGCCTTTTGCCACTGAAAAAATCCACTCAAAAGTTAAATTTGGAAAGGAACGCTCCCTTACATACTGTTAGGGAGCGTTGACACTCTGTACCCTCTTCTAGGGGAGTGTTCCAATGCTCTGTGTCCCTTTTGAGGGAGCACTGGCCTTTTTTGGGAGAAATTTGGTTTGTAGGAGGAAATCAGGGAAGAATCCCCTCAATCTCTGAAGTTGGTTGGATTTGAATATGAGTTCAAGGCATGATCTTAGGGAAGATCCACAACTGAAGGAGAGGAATCCTCAACTTATCCCAAATATCTCTCAAGTGGTTGGGCCTCTCCAATCTTATATAAGGAGGCCTTCTCATGGTGAAAGTGACATGAAAATATTGGAGGTATGAAACCTATGATCTCATAGGCAACATACAATACAAAGATAGAGATTGAGAATTACACCAAACTTACGATCCCATAAGTGAGATGCCATTGAAGCATAATCAGTGTAGATTACTTGAGCAAAGGGGTTGGACAAGGAGAGCTGGAAGAAGTTGTTGCACCTTTATCAGAGGATTGTAAGTATTCTTCATTTGTTCTCATTAATATACATGCATGCTTGGCCTGTTTCTTTCAAGTTTATGTTTGTTCCACCTGAACTTGTCTTTAGTAGATAGATCTGTATTTGAGCTAATATCGGTAGAATAGGAAGCTTGTTGTATCTTTTTTTGTTCTACAGGACCTATCGAGGAGCTTGGAATTGAAGCTCAACTTGGAATTTGCGAGGACAAACACCATTTAAAAAGGTACACTTTTCTTCTTCCTCTTCATTCATTAGCTTAATTAGATCTAAAAGGATGTCAGTGAACAATGATAGCACCCTTTCTGTCTTGGTTTTAGGGGTCTAGATACTGAGAGGGAATCCACTTTTCCACAGGGGGATTCTCCTGTAACAATGACATAATTTACTTCATCTTCAAGTCCTTTCTAGATAATAATATTGTTCATCATCATCTCAAAATACTAAATTACATTACAATAAGGGCTTATAAATATCCAATTTAAAAGACACTCCGAAAATACATTGATAAAATGTAGAAATGGAGTTTACCATTGAATTCCTTGTGAAATTTCATGCAAAATTGATATAAAGTCGATCAAATTCTTAATAGGGGCCGAAAAACCCTTTTTACACGTATAACGAAACTATGTGTCTCATACATGACAAACTAAGATAAGATTTTTCCAAATGACCTCTTATCACAAAACATACTTCATATTCATAATTCTTGTAGAAAAAAGAATCCAACGAGAATAAACTTGCTTAGGTGTAGACAATATACCCTATGACATGCTTTCCAATGCAACACATAAACTTGTGCAAACTCGACACACACTTTGAGACACATAAATGAAATTTGCATTGAAATTCATGCACCTCTACATGTGTGCCTGCATTTGAATGTGTCACATCATCTTTTGACGTCATTATCTACCATGCTAATGCCATCCTTTGACTTTTGGCCAAGTTTGAATTGAACTTTGACCGCTTATAACTTTTGCATACGAACTTTGTTTGACTTGTTGTTTTCACCATTGGAAAGTTGACGATGAGCTCTATGCAATGATTTTATTTCCACTATATTTTAAGACTTTTTGGATACTTGGGACCTTTGTGAGCATTCTGGATCCTCCTAGAACTCTATGAGCGTTCCTTAGATCCTCTTGAATCACAACTCCCCACTGGAGGAATTTTGGACCTCCAAAAGTATGGATTATTCATAAATCAAGTGACAATGCTTTTGCCTCACTTTTCTAGTATCATCCAAATTTCTTGCTTGGATAACAAGTACCTGACTCACCATAACCATAATGAAGACAAAACCAACATTTCTAAACAAGTTAACCATTCCCTTAAATTCACAAACTCCTCCACTCATTGTTGTAGTAGCCAACCATAATCCACTGATTAGTAATAAATTGAACAACAAAATTGAATATACATATGTGAAAGAGAATGAACCATCAAAATATCTTCCCTTGTTAACATGAGCACCATCAACCAAAGGACCTGTTCTGGTTTCAACCATAGACTATAAATCTGGATCCTAGATACTAGTATTAACTAGCATGTGCCCTATAGTGACAACTTTCAAATTAGTCTTCATCTGATGAGCTCTCACAATGAACTCAATCCCATCCTTGAAAATATGAGACTTATTCTTTCCCCTGTATAAAATGGCCTTCCTTTCATACACATATGGACTTCCCAAATCCATCATACAAATTTCAAGTGGAACAACGTCTAAATCTACCTCATCAATGAAATTGGATGTGATTGCAAACCATAACTTGCATTGCTTAGTTATATGTACATGGGAATTATCACAAATCCAACCCAAAGAATACGGTCTCGGATGAGACCTAGTTTCCAATCCCAACTTATGAACAACTTTCTCTGAAACAAGATTCACTTGTGATCCACTATCAACAAGTGTATCAATCTTATTTTGCTTTGAGATAACTTGTAATGAAAAAGATGTTTTATTTTCCTTCCATCGGGGATTAATTTAGACTTTGTAGAAGAAGTACGCGAACTGAAACATGCAATAGAAAATTTACCTTTAATTCCCATAGATGTAACCTTAGTTTTGTCCTCAGAATATGATCCAAGATCTTGCACCATGGTCATGGTATTTGGTTTACCCTTCCTCGGCTGAGCCCACTTCTATTTCAATTCTGGATGCAACTTCTAACAATGCTTCTCATCATGTCCTTTCTTCTCACAGTGAGAACATGTAGGATTTTTCTCTTCATCCTTCTTCATTGTAGTTGTCTTCTTACTCTTCCCTTTCCCTTCAACTTATCCTCGAATTCATGTGGCTCTTTTGACACACCTTCAACCTGTTTTCCTTTGCGGACTTCAAGATGTGTATCTTGAATTAATACTTCACCAATATTAGTAGGATTAAATATCAATATAGTATGTCGAAGATATGAGTGCATACCGCTAATATAATTTAGAAGAGTCTCAGGAGTATGTAATGGAATCCCCAAAGATAATGCCTTCCTCTTAAATTCTTGTGTATAATCTTGATCATTCTGCCATTTTCCTTGTATTAGATGTTGCCAAACAATCATTGATGTTTGAATATAAGATAATGGATACAATTGCTTTCTTAATGCAACAACAAATTCAATCTAGGAAGAAATGATTTTACCGTGTTGAATAAGATTAACTTGTGTTCAACTCTCCCACCATATCATAGTTGTGTCACTTAGGTGAAGAGTAGCCAATTGTATCCTTGAAGTATCATGTATGAATTTTTGTACCCTACAACACACTTCAATCTATTTGACCCGATTATCCAACTTCTCCACATTAAACTCTCCATCATAAGCATGCAAATCAAACTTTACATCTAGGTTTAACAAAGGCATATAATGAGAACGAGAAGACTTCTTAGAACACTTTTTCCTTTTATGAGAAGAATGTACACTTCCATCGGAAGAAGATGATTATTATGATGATGATGATGATGGGGATGGAGGAGACCTGGGAGGTTCTTCAACTTCTCCTTCTCCTTTAGGTACTTCAATTTTTACCATTGTTTCAACTTGGCCACCTTCATTTTGATGAGGCGTTTCTATCCTTATTTCTAGGTATTCCCACAATTCCTTAACCATATTTTTCATCTCAAGAAACATCCTTCGAAACTCTTTATCAACCTCATACATAAATTCTTCATGCTCCATTTCTTCTCTTCGACTGAAGCCCCTGGAACCAATTTCAGGATTACAACTTACAAGTTTTCCTTCACCCCACTTGAACTTGGACCTTGTATGCATTCACTTGAAAATAAATCTCAAAACCAACTATTATACCAACTTGATCCGAAAATACTTAGATGTATAATTAATTCTTAAATTCACATAAACATATTACCAGATTTGGTAAATGAAGATCGCTTGACTATTTGTAAAATATCATGTGTATGTCTTACTTATCCATAAACTCATAAACTAATGAATAACTTGCATATTTATGAGATGAAACAACATAAAATAAAACAACTCAAATTACATATATTGAAGCCATAATTTACTTCATCTTCGAGTCCTTTCTAGATAGTAATATTGTTCTTCATCATCTCAAAATACCAAATTACATTACAATAAGGGCTTATAAAAATCCAATTTAAAAGACACTTTGAAAATCCACTAATTAAATGCAGAAACATAGTTTACCATTGAATTCCTTGTGAAATTTCATGCAAAAATGATATAAAGTTGCCCAAATTTTGAACAGGGGCTGAAAAATCCCTTTTTACATGTATAACAAGACTATGTGTCTCATACATGAAAAATTGAGACAAGACTTTTACAAATGACCTATGATCACAAAACATACTTCATATTCATAATCTTGGAAGAAAAATGAATCCAATGAGTATAAAATTTCCTAGGTGTAGACAATATATCCCGTGGCATGATTTTCCATGCAACACATAAACTTGTGCAAATTCAACACACACTTCAAGACACATAAATTCACTAAACATTGAAATTCGTGCACCTTGGCATGTCTGCCCACATTAGAATGTGTAATGTCACCCGATGACACCATATTGTACCATGTTGATGGCATCCTTTGAATTTTGACCAAGTTTGACCTGAACTTTGACCACTTATAACTTTTGCATATGAACTTCGTTTGAATTTCCATTTGCACCGTTGGAAATTTGACGACGATATCTACACAATGATGTTATTTCCACAAACCTTTGTGAGCATTCTGGATCCTCCTAGACCTATATGAGCGTTCCTTAGATCCTCCTGGATCATCTAGGGTTAGAGTTAGCATTTTTGCATGCCTCAAATTCCTAATTAGAGTTAGGGTTTTAGACCGTATACAATCTTTTTGAAAGTCCACATGTGACTAGATCCACATGTGTGATTAATGTGCATTGACATGGCATCCACTATGTACCATGGTGGTCAACAACATATGCCAACTTGCAAGAAGGATAACGTCCTCATACAAAGTTCGAATAAGGTGATCTTTGCACCATTGGAAATCTCTTGACATGTAGAACAACACTAACAGGTTGGGGACTACGTACACAATGTTTTGACCCCCAAAAATACCATTTAGTGCTCCAAATAGGATTTGAAAGTTTCAAGACCCCAAATCACCACAATAGGACCTTCCCTTGTAATTCACCCTACAATTCAATATCTCCAATTTCGCCACTCGAAAATTACCAAAATAGATGAAACATTATATAGTGATCCATTTTGGATCATACCTCCCCATTTTGGGAGGCTCTGGGTCCATGAAAGCTTCCACTAAATAAGTTCTACTACATTCTTCCCAGAGTATTATTTTTCCTTGCCTTGGAAAATTTAATTTCAACCCAACCTACCGTAGTTCATGCTAACCTTGTCTAGTTAATCTAGACTTCTTATAGAAACTATATCATCTACTAACTTTGTTAGAGATTTTGGTGCTATCGTTTTTATGGTAGGTAAGACTTGTCTATTAGTTTTCTAGTCTAACGTAGAAGGATTATAGAGTTTCATATTTTACACATTCACTATTGAGTGAATGCACATATATGGAGGTAGACCGAGACTATAGGAATTATCACCTACTTTATCCAACACTTCAAAAGGACCATACTATAGATACTTGATCTTCTTACCAAAGACCTATGGCATTTATTTGCTTAGATCCAATGAGACTTGATCTCCTACCTTGAATGTATTTTCAATTCTATGTTGATCATGCTAGGCCTTGTTCTTTTCTTGTGAATTATTCAATGTCTCTTATACTTGAAAATGGACCTTCCTAATCTTATCAATGAATGTTTTATCCTTCACTGATTCTCCTATGGTGTCTTCCTCACTCCTCTTTGCTATGCATGGAAAACATCTAAAGGGAAAATATCCAAAGCACATTTAAAAAAAAGACTTAGTGGTATAAGTGTGGACTACTCTATTATAAGAGTGTTGAATATAAATCAAATTTTTCTCCTAGGTCCTTGGATGCTTTTGATTATAACACCTCAAAAGATAAACCGATGTTTTGTTCACTACTTCTATTTACTCATCCCTCTATCTATTGAAAGATGTAGACCTCTTCATCTTGGTTTCCATATGCTCCCAAAGTGTATCCCAAGAGTCAATGAGAGATTTGTGATCTCTATCTGAGATAATTCTCCTCGGTATCCCAAAGCGCATCCATACCTTTACAAAGAACATGATCATTGTATCTTGTTCCTTGATGGCATTTTTACAAGGCATAAGAATGCACATCTTACTAGAAGTCTTTCGACTACTACAAATATATAGCCGTGTCCCCTCCTTGTTCTTGGAAAGTCACCCACAAAATCCATGGAGATGCTCTCCCATGGTTTAGTAGGTAGATGAAGGGATGGTATAAAACTTTCTTTCTATTACTAGGTTTATTAGTACATAAATGTATGCATCCTTTGATAAACCAAGCTAAATCTTCTTTCATTATGGGATAATACACATACCTTGGTAAGTTGGTCGATATTTTCCTAACACCAAAATTCCTTGCAACTATGGAGGTATGGTAGTTTGCAATATTTCTCCTTTAGTAACACAAGGATTATCCAACTTGTAGAGTAACACATCCTAGAGATGGTAGTGATTCTTGCCATCACCTTCTTCTTCATGAACTTGACCTTGTAGTTATTGAAATACCTTCTTGAAGTCCTTGTATTTTGTGTACATCATCATGGTGAAAGGATTCATATGCATAAGAGTACCCAAAGTTATTATCTTGGGTGTGGGTGTCCTTGAAAACATGTCCACCATTATATTTGATGATGAGATGAAACTACCATGAAAATTCCATCCACTCGTAGTGTCTTATTCGTTGAAGCTTACTCTAGGCCAACAAATATTGCAGCGGTTGGTGATCTTTATGGATGATGGTTTCCTTTCCCATCAGATAGTGCCATCATTTCTTAATATCTTGAACTAGAGAACACACTTCCTTGTCATATGTAGGCTAGTTGAAGTCTGTTATGGAACATTTCAAAATGATAACATACGAGATTACCTCCTTGCATCAAGATCACTCCCATAGTATATCCACTCACATCCATCTCCACTTCAAAGGGATTTTGCAAATGAGGCAATGTGAGAACTAGTGCTTGACTAATATTTCATTTCAACTCTTCAAAATCCTTCTGTTGATTCTTTCCCTTAGATTGGAAACTCATGTCGCTAGTTTTTATGTCATGGAGTGGTGTAGCCACAACTAAAATTATTCTATAAAATTTTGAAGGTACTTTGTTTCCCCCACAAAGATTCTAACTTTGGTGAAATTGGTAAGAATTGGCCACTTGATGATGGCCTCTATCTTCACAAGATCAATATTGAGTTCCTCTCCACCAGTCACATATCCCAAGTACACTAAGGACTACTAGGAAAATTCATAGTTATTAAGGCTTGACAATATTTGATTCTTTTTTAGGGTCTTTAATACCTACATGAGATGTGAGATATGCTCCCAAGTAGAGATAAAAATCAATATGTCATATAAGTACACTATTACAAATGAATCTAGAAATGGATGCAATACATCATTTATCAAACAAATAAATTTAGCTAATGCATTACACAAACAAAAAGTAATTACTAACCATTCATATAGACCTTGCCTAATTCCAAAGGTGGTCTTGACTCTTCTAGGTGTCTTCTTCTTTTACTCATACTTGGTGGTATCCTAATTCAAGATGCAAGTTGGTGAAGTACTTGGCATGATGCAACCAATCTAGTGATTCATCAATCCTAGGTAGAGGATATTGATTCTTGATGGTTATATTATTTAGAGATCTATAGCCAATATACATCATCTAATTCCCAACCTTATTGGGAACTATGATGATAGGTGACCCATAAGGTGAGGTACTTGGTTGAATTACTCCTTGCTCCAACACTTGTTGCAACTATTTCTTTACTTCATCCATTTACATGATGGAATGTTTCTATAGTCCTATATTTGGCAATGGGGAGTCAAGAAACAATTGTATCTCATGCTTCACTTCCCTCTTAGGCATTAAACCTTTAGGCCCTTAGAACACTTTTCTATATTCTCGCAAGAGAAACCTTGTCCAATTGATGTTTTTTTTCTCTTTAGTAAATCCCTTTACAGATTCCTTTACCTTTACCAATTATTCTCCTTGTTGGTTCTATCTCAAGAAAATCAATACAAAGTTCCCTCCTAATGAATATCAAATCCCTCATGTACATGTAGGGGATTCTAAGCACTACACAACACACAACAAGTGGTACTACATCTACCTTCACTTCATCAATATAGTTTTCTCTTACATAAAATTTGATCTTACACTACTTGGTCACCTTGAGTTTTGCATCCTTATTTATACATCCCAATAGGTGCAAGAGAGGATGGTTACGAACTTCCAATCCAATATTACTGACCAAATCCTTTGATGCAAGGTTGACATGAAATATACAATCAAACAGAGCATCCACTTTTGTCTTCTTTACTTGGATATTGAAAGGGAATAGTTTAGCCATCTCCTTATCTTCCTTGGGATGGAGGTTATTCATGTTCACCTCCTTAATATACATTGTGTTAGTCTCTAACCTTGTTTTTGATTGAGTGAGTCTCCCTAGTCCTTGTAATCTCCCTTTTCATGATTTTCTGTCAAAACTTTGTTTTTACCTCTTGGCTTGGAAGATTATTTTTCAATCTTTATCGCACTTTTTAAATGATTTTTGAGGTTTTTAAAGATTAGGATTTGATATGATAATTTTTTGTCACATCACTTGTCATTTCATTATTTGAATTTTCAAATTTTGTCAAGTCAGAAAAGGCGTTGTAAGAATAGCACTATTCCTGCAGCGCTGGGAATAATCATTGTTTTTCATGCGCCACCCTGCCCAAATCGTTTTCTAACATTTCAAATCACGATTAGAGGATATGCATACCTCTTTATGATCTATTTCGGGTTGCTATTTTTATGATAACATATATATATATAAAGGATTGAGTTGTACTCGCCATACCTGCATCAAATCAACACGTCTAATTCTGATGAATGAAATCATCACCTTCCTATTTTAGTATGTCTATTATTTTATGCAAGGATCGTAGACAAAGAGATAACTTCTAGATTTTAATAGTGTTATCACATAAAGTTGTCAAGGTCACATGACGACCATGCCTTTGGTTGCACAAGTAATGTCGAAGAGCAACATTAAAAAATGGTCCATTTCAGGTTTGAAATACATGCAACAAGTAGGTTCAATTTTCAACAGTGGAGATCCCATGTGTAGTTCAGATTAGCGACCCTTGGACAGTCAGAATTTAAAAGTCATGCAAGGATTAACAAGTAGCCAAACATCCTGAAGTAAATCTGAGCCATTCAAGGAAGAGAACATGCGTCGAAAGATCTCTCACTTCGATAATTTGACACTTCAAAGAATTGCGCGAGCAAGCAGGAGAAATCTCTCGAAGCTCGAACTCCCGAAGTAAATCTAGGTCGTCCAAAACAAGAGGACATGCAGTGCCAGATATAAAACTTAGGAAATCCGACACTCCAGAGGATTGTAAGAGCTATGCATTGAAAGGGCCCGAAGCCCGAACTCTCGAAGTGAATCTCGGTCGTCCAAATCAAAAGGCCATGCGATGCCAAATCTAACACTTTGGAAATATGGAACTTCAAAGGATTGCGTGAGAAAGAAGAAGAAAAACTCCCGAAGTAATTGTGAACCATTGATCTTTGCAGCAGGAAGCATGGTCCATCCAAGAGTGGCACATGGAAACAAAAGTAGGGATTTCCCAAATCGCAGATTGTAGAAGATCGACGATCACACTTCATTGCGGGGATGGAACATGCTCGAATGATAAATTTCTAGAGTGGTCTTGCAATCGAAACCACGGTATGGTGAAAGGGCTACATGGTGAAAGGTGGTGAATTGCGGGCTCAAAAGTGGTGTGGATCCAAACCGCCTTTGACGGCCCCGCAATCACATGCTTATTCAACGTCAAATCTAAGAGAAACACCTAGCAGCCCCCTAGGCATTGAGCCTCGTCTCAATATTGAGGAGAATTCAGTTAATGAATGAGGATTGGTAGTTGAAACCTCATTTCACTCCATAAATAGAAGGCATGTAAGCTCTGGCCGAGGAGACATCACTGTCATCCCAAGGTACCTCGATGGATGATTTCTTCTTGTAGGCCCATATGAGATTGCCTATGAAAGAATAATACACGCACAGTCTGACAGAAGGATGCACAGACGAAAATCCTTGGACGGGATGGCCAGATGACTCTCCTAGCGGTTGTCCACTGATCTGAGTATAAATAGAGAAGTTGAATAATTTGGTAGAGGTGGATGGTCGACAAGAGATCTCTATTTTGTAATAGTTTGATAGCAGAGTTTCTCTCTGGTTATGTATGAGACCTAAGACTTTCTCATTAATAGAAGTCAACTTCTTTCATCATCTTGTTTTCTCTTGTGTTGAAACACACGCGCATGGATGATCCAGATGAGTTGTTTTAGTGGTATTGTAATGGATGTTTGATTATAATGTTGTTGTGACCTATTTTGATATTTTTCTTCGTTGTCTTTCTTCCTCTTGTGTTAAAATGCTTGTACATGGATGATCCAGACGAGTTGTTATAGTCGCATGGTAATGGAGGTTTGATTATTATGTTGCTGTGATATATTTTAGTGTTTGAAACTTAAGTTCAAGAGTTCTCTTGTGCCTGAATTTTTCTTCACCAAGCTGCTTGAAGGTCAGATGCTCATGGAATACTTGTCCACTCTCCTCACTAAGTATTCCTCCTTCTCACCTTTATCCTTATACAACTGACTGAATTTAATGAGGAGCTCATTTCCTTATGCATTGTTTGTCCAGTTTATGTGTTAAAACATTCATGTACCGAGCTTTGTCCACTTGAACTCCACTCATAAACCTACCTCCACAAACATTCTGATGGGTACTAGGCTTATCCTCTTGCAGTCTAAGGGTGAATCTCAGTGCTAAAATTCTTGGCTCCATTGTCGGGGAACAAATTGAAGACATTTCCCTAGGATTGAATGACAAAGAAATTCTCATTCTGAAGGTGCATCAGAAATCGATACCTTGAAGATTGCAACTTGCACCTGGCGACTCCATTGTTTCAGTTGTGGCTCCAAAAGGCAGACACACGAGGTCTACTCAATAGCTACCTCTAGAAAAACCTGAAGCTGACCCAAAAAATATTATCAAGAAAGGAAATATTTCTCAAGAAGGATTTCCAGCTGTTGTTCCAGATTGAAAAGCTCCCTGGGAAGAATGACGTTACAGAGATCCAGTTTAGATGGTGAACTAAAGCTGGACACATTATTATGACTACTCATATTTCATTATGGTGACTCCATTGGTTTGAAATGGAGAAGATTTTAGCTCATAGGTATGCCTTCTGTGACTTTTCAAAAATAGTTGGTTTCTCTAATCCATTGCCTAGTAGAGATGAATGGGAAAGTAGCCTTCCTAAATTTCAAGGAGAAGAGTGAGAGATACCAGCTGAACACTTGCTGGATTTTCATGATTTTATTCATCAACTTCATATCGTGCATGAATATGTTCAGATAAATCTTTTCAGGTATTCATTAGAGGGGATTTCTCGCGATTGGTGTCGATATCTTCCAATTGCAAGTATCAACTCTTTGACAGGTTTCCATGCAGCTTTTAATTCATTTTGTAAAGAGTATTTTTTAGTTGAACCCATTTTTGAGGGATATTGTGATGAGTTTTATTTTCTCCATAAAGATTCTTCTAGTCATGAAATATTGATTTGTGATGAAGCATTTATTGTAGAAGAAAACATTTACCATGAAGATCATGAGGTGTTGAATGATATTCATTATGATAGAAATAACACATAAACATCTGGCATCATATCAGATGTATATGTTGTTTTAAATATTCATGAAGATCAACATGTCTCTTCTGAATATTTTGATGTCGAAGAGAAAGTGTACTATGTAGTAGATATTTCTCCTGACTACAAAGTTGAGATAGATGATAAGCTAGTTAAAAAAACTAGGGAAGATTCCTCTCTTTTTTTCCCTAGCTTTTCATAATTGAAGGCAGATTTTGTTTGTTTCTCTTATGACGAAAATGTAGAGGATATTTCTGTCCTTGAAACAAATGTTTTTGGTAGCCCTGATTATGATGAAGAATTTGTTTCGAATACTGACCCAAAACAACCATTTTTTTATGAATATCCCAGTGAAGATGATAAAGAGCAGAGCTTCTTCATGGCTTCTTTGGAACCTCGTAGCATGGTTCCTATATATGATGATTATGAATCTGACCCTTGGGAGGGCCATGAAGGATAAAATGAAGAGCTAAATGTGCAACTTATCTCCTCTCCAACACTTGTAAATGAGAAAATATCACCTGGGATTAGACAACCTGCATCAATCATTTATCCACCTATACACTCTGAGAACACCAAACAACATGTGAGCAATAATGAAGTAAAGGAGTTAATTTCTTACCATTTTAGCGTGCCTTATTGTAAATTTTATGACCCTGTGGGGCTATATATGGAGTTGAGTTTTCCAAAAGAATTGGATCCTGTAAAATTATTCATCTTATCATCATTTGGGGGTATTGTCAGTGTTCCAAAACATGTTTTCATTCTGATGTCATACTTCCCTTACCTTTTGTGGATCATTTGCAGTGAAAAGAAGATTTATGTTACCAAACAGTTTGGGTGGCTATGGTGGAAATTTGTTTTCACCTAGCACATTGTAAAAATTGGTTAGTTTAGGATTGTACATAAATAAACTCCATCTGGATCATGTATGTTTTTTTTCTTTTTAAGTTGAGTAGTGTACATATCAGCCTATTGTCTTCAACAAAATGTATTTGAGCTCGACTCCACAACCCAACAGCTAAGGCACTGGAACTGCTTGTTCTTGACAGCTCACAGAGAGCATGCCATCCCCCAGGGAGCCAAATGTTATCACATAAAGTTGTCAAGGTCATAGGATGAACAAGTCTTTTGTTTCACATGTAACGTCCATGCGCAACATTAAAAAATAGTCCATTTCGGGCTTGAAATACAAGCAACAAACAGGTTCAATTTTCAATGGTGGAGATCCCATGTGCAGTTCAAATTAGCGGTACTCATCCAGTCGGAATTTAAAAGTCATGTAAGGATTAACGACTAGCCAAATGTCCAGAAGTCCCGAAGTCTCGAAGTAAATTTGAGCCATTGAAGGTAGAGGGCATGCATCGACACTTCAAAGAATTGTGTGAGAAAGCAGGATAAATATCCTAAAGCCCAAACTCCTGAAGTAAATCTCGGTCATCCAAAACAAGAGGACACGCGACGCCAGATATAACACTTTAGAAATATGACACTCCAGAGGATTGTAAGAGCTATGCATTGAAAGGGCCCAAAGCCCGAACTCCCGAAGTGAATCTCGGTCGTCCAAATCAAAAGGCCACACAACGCCAGATCTAACACTTCATAAATACGACACTTTGGAGGATTGCGCGAGAAAGAAGAAGAAAAACTCTCGAAGTAATTGTGAACCGTTGATCTTTGTAGCAGGAAGCAAGTTCCATCCAAGAGCGACGCATGGAATCAAAACCAGGGCTTTCCCAAATCATAGATTGCAGCAAATCAATGACCACACTTCATTGCAGGGACGAAACATGCTTGAACAATAAATTTCTAGAGCGGTCCTGCAATTGAAACCACGATATAGCGAAAGGTGGTGAATTGCGGGCTCAAAAGCAGTGTGGATCCAAACCGCCTTTGACGACCCCACAATCAAGTGCTTATCCAGCGTCAAATCTGAGAGAAGAACATAGCAGCCCCCTAGGCGTTGAGCCTCATCCTGATCCCGAGGAGAATTCAGTTAATGAACGAGGACTGGTAGTTGAAACCTCATTTCACTCCATAAATAGAAGGCATGGAAGCTCTAGCCGAGGAGACATAAATGTCAGCCCAAGGTACCTCGATGGACAATTTCTTCTTGCAAGCCCATCTAAGCTTGCGTCAAACAGAAGAATACATGCATAGTCTAACAGACACAAATCCTTGGACGGGATGACCAAATGAATCTCCTAGCGTTTGTCCACTGATCTGAGTGTAAATAGAGAAGTTGAAGAATTTGGTAGAGGTCCATGGTTGAGAAGAGCTCCCTATTTTGTAATAGTTTGATAGTAGAGATGTTCTCTGGTTATGTATGAGACCTAAGACTTTCTCATTAATAGAAGTAATCTTCTTTCATCATCTTGTTTTCTCTTGTGCTGAAACACTTGTGCATAGATGATCCAGACGAGTTGTTTTAGTGGTATTGTAATGGAGGTTTCATTATAATGTTGCTATGACCATTTTCAATATTTTCCTTCATTGTCTTGTTTCCTCTTATGCTGAAATGCTCGTGCATGGATGATCCAAGCGAGTTGGTGTAGTCGCATGGTAATGGAGGTTTGATTATTCTGTTGTTGTGATATATTTTAGTGTCTGAAACTTAAGTTCAAGAGTGCTCTTGTGCCTAAGTTTTTCTTCACCAAGCTTCTTGAAGGTCGGATGCTCATGGAAGACTTGTCCACTCTTCTCACTTAGTCTGCCTCCTTCTCACCTTTATCCTTATACCATTGACTTAAGTTAATGAGGACCTCATTTCCTTATGCATTGCTTGTCCAATTTCTATTTTTAAACATTCTTGTACCGAGCTTTGTCCATTTGAGCTCCACTCATAAACCGACCTCCACAAACATTTTGATGGTACTGAGCTTATCCTCTTGCAATATGAGGGTGACTCTTAGTGCTAACATTCTTGGCTCCGTTTCCGGGGAACGAATTGAAGACATTTCCCTGGGATTGAACGACAAAGAAATTATGATTCTGAAGGTGCATCAGAAATTAGTACCTTGAAGATTGCAACTTGCACCTGGTGACTCCACTGTTTCAGTTGTGGATCCCAAAGGAAAACACATGAGGTCTACTCCATAGATGCCTCTGGAAACACCTGAAGCTGACCCAAAAAATATTATCAATAAAGGAAATCTTTCTCAAGAAGGATTTTCAGCTGTTGTTCCAGATTGAAAATCTCCCTGGGAAGAACGATATTGCAGAGATCTAGTTTTAGATGGTGAACTAAAGATGAACACATTATTATAAATACTCATATTTCACCATGGCGACTCCACTGGTTTGAAATGGAGAATATTTTATCTCAGAGGTATGCCTTCTGTGATTTTTCAAAAATAGTTGGTTTCCCTAATCCATTGTCTAGTAGAGATGAATGGGAAAGTAGCCTTCCTAAATTTCAAGGAGAAGAGTGGGAGGTACCAACTGAACACTTGTTGGATTTTCATGATTTTATTCATCAAATTCATATCATGCATGAAGATTTTCAGATAAATATTTTCAGGGGATTGCTCGCGATTGGTGTCGATCTCTTCCAATTGCAAGTATCAACTTTTTTTCAGGTTTTCATGCAACTTTTAATTCATTTTGTAAAGAGTATTTTTCAGCTGAACGTATTTTTTAGGGATGTTGTGATGAGTTTTATTTGCTCCATAAAGATTCTTCTAGTCATGAAAGCTCGATTTGTGATAAAGCATTTATTGTAGAAGAAAACATTTACCATGAAGATCATGAGGTGTTGAATGATATTCATTATGATAGAAATAACGCAGAAACATATGACATCATATCAGATGTATCTGTTGTTTTAAATATTCATGAAGATCAACATGTCTCTTCTGAATATTCTGATGTCGAAGAGCAAGTGTATTCCGCAGTAGATATTTCTCCTGACTACGAAGCTAAGATAGATGATAAGCTAGTTAAAAACACTAGGGAAGATTCCTCTCTTTTTTTTCCTAGCTTTTCAGAATTGAAGGAAGATTTTGTTTGTTGCTCTTATGAAGAAAATGTATATGGTATTTATGTCCTTGAAACAAATGTTTTTGGCAGCCCTGATTATGATGAAGAAGTTGTTTCGAATACTAACCATTTAAACAACCAATTTTTGATGAATATCCAAGTGAAGATGATAAAGAGCATAGCTTCTTCATGGATTCTTTGGAACCTCGTAGCATGGTTCATGAATATGACGATTATGAATCTGATTCTTGGGAGGGCCATGAAGGAGAAAAGGAAGAGCTAAATGTGCATCTTATCTCCTGTCCAACACTTGTAAATGAGCAAATATCACCTGGGATTAGCGAACCTGCATCAATCCTTTATCCACCTATACACTCTGAGAACACCAAACAACAAGTGAGAAATAATGAAGTAAAGGAGGTAATTTCTTACCAATTCAGCATGCCTTATTATAAATTGTATGACCTTATGGGGTTATATATGGAGTTGATTTTTCCAAAAGCATTGGAGCCTGTAAAATTATTCATCTTATCATCATTTGGGGGTATTGTCAGTGTTCCAAAACATGTTTTCATTCTGTTGTCATACTTCCCTTACCTTTTGTGGATCATTTGCAGTGAAAAGAAGAATTTTGTTACCAAACAATTTGGGTGGCTATGGTGGAAGTTTGTTTTCACCTAGCACATTGTAAAAATCGGTTAGTTTAGGATTGTACATAAATAAACTCCATCTAAAAATCCATTTCAAAACCCTTAAAAAATACCATTGCAATAACCTGATGATTCCCTAGCTTTCTCTCTCACAGTCAAGTGCAACTTTAGGGACTAACACATTGTAATGCAAACAATCTTTTCATCTACATCTGAGCTACTCTTTACTTGGTTGTTTGAATTAACAACTAGCATGATCTTCTTCTCGGCCTTCTTCTTGTGATTCTTTGGATTCCACGCTAGATGTAGCTTCCAACACTTATCTTTAGTATGGACATCAATATTGCAATGGTTATAGTGGTTGCTTGATTCCTTATCTTGATGTGCAATGGTTTCTATCTTCTTATCCTTTTTTTTCCACTTCTTCTTTCCCTCCTTGGAGGTGACTTGGTGGTATTTCTGCTTAGAACCATTTGGTTGTCCTTTCTTCTTGTCCATCTAAACCAGATGAAGCTATATTGTAGATCAATTTTTGATCTAATCCATCCCTATCTTTTACATAACTATGACATGGACATAAACACTTGATATAACATCATGTTACTTAGGATTATGAAGACACTATGCCTTGACATAACCAATCCATATTTTACATTACTAGTGATAGACTCACAATCTATATACTCTATTGGGGCCATCAAGGACCTCCTTATTACCTTTCATTACACCCCAAATTACTATATTGTTACATGCGATTATGGAAAACATGCCAAAGGGTGTAAGTTTGTTGCTTGGAAGGAATCACAATTGTCAATTGGATTTATCTTGGATGGTTGTGAGGAATGATTGTTATTCTCCCAACCCGTGTACAATTTCCATAAATAACATGTTAAGCTCATAATGAATGTGTTGTAATGGCTTCCAGCCTATATATATTGGAAAGTTGCCTTTGATTCAATTAAATAATAGGACAACTGCTTTAAAAAAATTGTTGTTTGGAAGGGAATGCTCAACATATAAAATAAAAGAAAAATATAGCATGGATAATACCCATTACCTCTTCCCATGTAAGAGTACTTATAACCTTGGGGTATGAAACTTGTGTTACCCATTACAAATCACATTACCAAATTTTAAGATTTAGGTATGCTGAATACACTAGCTCTAATTTAAAAAAAAAAATTATCCCAAAATAGTTTGATGTCAAATAATTGACATTTAATTGACCAGTATTTCATTTATGCATGACGTATTCAATGTTAGATCAACAAGTAGACATTTCAATTTCATTCTTTTCATAGATTAAATCATTCAGTCATTGACTTGATAAAAACTGATGCTCTAAATACAATAACTTAAATTATAAAATTATGATTAAAAATTAGTTACTCATGTTCAAACTTTAAGTCTGTATATGTTAATAATCATGATTTGTTTACAAGGTCAATATATTCTCAAAACTTTAAGTCTATATATGTTAATAATCGTGATTTGTTTGCCAGATCAATATATTATCAAATAATTGATTAATGTATATGTTAATAATCATGATTTGTTTACCAGGTCAATATATTATCAAATAATTGATTAATGTGCTTGTTCAGAGTAAAATATGTTTTTAACTTTCTTTACATTTATGGAAACTAGATGCTTTGCCAGTAAAATCACTTAATTATGATTAAAAGTTGGTTGCCCATGTTCAAGCTTTCAGTGAGCTACATTCAACACACGTTTTCCAATAAAGGGAGAATAATAAAACCTTAATCAAAGTAACCACACCTACATATCTTCATATGCATTGTAATGTTAAAATTAGTATTTTGTATAGGATAGATCAAGTCAAAATTCCATTTGTCAACATTTCTAGGTTAGAAGTTGGTTGCCCATGTTCAAGCTTTTAATTTTAGTGAACTGCATTCAACAAAT
>ML810433.1:84614-96565 GCA_009831015.1 Picea engelmannii
TTACAATTTTATGCAAACTCTTTGTTATGCAATATTTTACTTGAGATTATTATTTAATATTACTAGATTAGCACTTAAAAATGCCAAAATAAGTTAAGACTAAAATAAAAGAAGCTAAATAAAATACTACACCATCCACACAATGAACAAAAAATGTACCTTGGTAAACCCAATATGGGAAAATCTTACCAAAAGGCAAGGATTGTGCCTTGCTCTTTTATTCTTAGATATGAAATGCAAATACAAAGAAAGGTGAAATCACTATGGATTTTCCACTAATACTGTGCCTGTGTGGATTTTACAATGTCTTCTATTTCCTTTGTTTTATTCACAATGTCCCACTTCCTTTCTCTTCTCAACCGTGGAATAGTAATCAATAAAACAAGAATGGGACCCCTTCCTTATGTAGCAGCCTAGTATTTAATATGTCATAATAGTTGTCTAGGTTAGATTTAGATTTTTTTCATGTCTCAACTCCTAATTAGAGTTAGGGTCTAGGAGTTGACCACCATGAATTAAAGTCCACAAGTGGAGTTGGAATATGTTTTTGACCACCATGGTATATAGTGGATGCCATGTCAATGCACATTAATCACACATGTGGAGCTAGTCACTCGTGGACTTTAATTTTTGCATGTGGAGCTAGTCACTTGTGGAAAGTCACCCACAAAATCCATGGAGATGCTTTCCCATGGTTTAGTAGGTACTTGAAGGGATGTTATAATCCTTTATTTATGTTACTAGGTTTATTAGTACATAAATGTATGCATCCTTTGATAAACCAAGCTAGATCTTCTTCCATTATGGGATAATACACATACCTTTGTAAGTTGGTGATTATTTTCCCAACACTAAAATTCCTTGCAAATATGGAGGTATGGTAAGTTGCAATATTTCTCCTTTACGAACACACAACTTATCCAACTTGTAGAGTAACCCATCCTAGATATGGTAGTGATCCTTGCTATCACCTTCTTATTCATGAACTTGACCTTTTAGTTGCTACAATACCTTCTTAAAGTCCTTATCTTTTGTGTATTCATTTTTATGTGGATCATAATGGTGAAATGATTTTGTTGGTTGTGGAGCCTAATTATACTCATGTTTCATAGGTCTTTGTTTTCAGCCGTGTTTATACCCCATGAATATTGTACACCCCTCCACACGGGGGGTGGTTGTAGGGGGGGATTTCCCCCCCTACAGGGTCTGGGGGCAAGCAAGCCCCTGAAGGAAAATTTTCCTTATAAATGTATATTGTAATTTCATAGTGAATCTAGACCGTTCATTATAAGGTGGAATATCTAATGGTAGAAGTTATGTTACGATTTTTTCCCTAGATTGTATTCTGAGAGATGAGACTATGAGAGAAAGAAGAGGAAGTTAAAACAAGTGTGTTGTAGGTTGTATCCCTTCATTTGTTGGATAATAAAAAGGAAGGACCTGGAAAATTCTCTGGTGTATGTATCCCACACTGGGTGAACCACATATATTTGTGTCTCTATTGTATTGTGTATCTTCTGTGTTTTATTTTTGCATTTGTTTTATTTTATTGCTCTGGGATCCTGTTTTTCTAATAGATTCATGTGCATAAGAGCACCCAAAGTTATGATCTTGGGTGTGGGTGGCCTTGCAAGCATGTCCACCCTTATATATGATGATGAGACAAAACTACCATGAAAACACTCAAAACATCTTATTTGTTGAAGTTTACTCTAGGCCAACACATATTGTAGTGGTCAATGCTCTTTATGTATGATGGTTTCCTTTCCCATCAGATAGTGCCTCCATTTTCTTAATAACTTGAACTAG
This sequence comes from Picea engelmannii, assembly GCA_009831015.1. Lineage (NCBI taxonomy): Eukaryota > Viridiplantae > Streptophyta > Pinopsida > Pinales > Pinaceae > Picea > Picea engelmannii. Next base: position 86,424 of record ML810433.1, read on the forward strand.
AGAATATAATTCCTTGACATATGTAGTCTATTTCAAGTATACTATGGAACATTTCAAAATGATAACAAGCAAGCTTACCTCCTTGCATCAAGATCGCTCCCATATCATATCCACTCACATCCATCTCCATTTCAAAGGGATTTTGCAAATGGGGTGATGTGAGAACTAGTGCTTGACTAATAATTCATTTCAAATATTCAAAATCCTTCTATTGATTCTTTCCCTTAGATTGGAAACTCTTGTCACTAGTTTTTATGGCATGAAGTGGTGTAGCCACAACTAAAAAGGATGCTATAAAATTTTGAAGGTACTATGTTGCCCCCAAAAAGATTATATTTCAATGACATTGGTAAGAGTTTCCCACTGGATGATGGCCTCTATATTCACAAGATCAATCTTGAGTTCCCCTCCACCAATCACACATCCCAAGTATGCTAAGGACTACTAGGAAAATTCCTAGGTCTTAAATTTTGACAATAGTTTATTCTTTTTTAGGGCCTCTAACACCTACATGAGATGTGAGATACGCTCCCAAGTAAAGCTAAAAATCAATATGTCATATAAGTACACTACTACAAATGAATCTAGAAAGGGATGCAATATGTCATTTATCAAACAGATAAATGTAGCTAATGCATTACATAAACCAAAAGGAATTACCAACCATTCATATAGACCTTGCCTCATTTTGAGGATAGTATTCTAGGTGTATTCTTATTTTACTCATACTTGGTGGTATTCTGATTTAAGATGCAAGTTGGTGAAGTACTTGGCATGATGCAACCAATCTAGCAAATCATCAATTGTAGGTAGATGATATTGATTCTTGGGGGTTATATTATTTAGAGATATGTAGTCAATATAAATTGTCTAATTCCCATCCTTCTTGGGCACTATGATGATAGGTGACCCATAAGATGAGGTGCTTGGTTGAATTACTCTTTTCTCCAACACTTGTTGCACTATTTATTTACTTCATCCATTTACATGATAGAATATTTGTATAGTCCTATATTTGGCAATGGGGAGTCAAGAAACAATTGTATCTCATGCTCCAGTTCCCTCTTAGGTGGCAACCCTTTATTCCCTTGGAACAATTCTCTATATGCTCACAAGAGAAACCTTGTCCAATTGCTAATTTTTCTCTTTAGTAAATCCCTCTAGAGTTACCTTTACCTCTATCGATTCTTCTCCTTGTTGGTTGTATCTCAATTGAAAAGAAATTCAAATTTTTTACTTGAGATAATTAGTTTCTTGGATTGGTTAGCACTTACCAAAGAGATCTTGGATTTAACTTTGTACATATTGATGATGAAGGAATTCCCATCCTTGATCAAGAGGTATTGGTTTTCTCTCCTAATGAATATCACATCCCTCATGTACATGCAGGGGATTCTAGACACTGCACCACACACATCAAGTGGTACTACATATACCTCCACTTCATCAATATAGTTTTCACTTACATAAATTTTGATCTTACACTACTTAGTGACCTTGAGTTTTTCATCCTTATTTATCCATCCCAATGGGTGTGGGAGAGGATGGTTATGGACTTCCAATCCAATACTACTTACCAAATCCTTTTATGCAAGGTTGGCATGCAAAATACAATCAAATAGAGCATCCGCTTTTGTCTTCTTGACTTGAATCTTCCCAAGGAATAGTTTAGTCATCTCCTTCTCTTCCTTGTGATGGAGGCTATTCATGTTCACCTCCTTATACATTATAGTGCAAATAATCTTTTCATCTTCATCTGAGCTACTCTTTACTTGGTTGCTTGAATTAACAACTATCATGATCTTCTTCTTACCTTCTTCTTGTGGTTCTTTGGATTCCACGTTGGATGTAGCTTCCAACGCTTATCTTTAGTATGACCAACGATATTGCAATGGTTATAGTGGTTGCTTGATTCCTTATCTTGATGTGCACTGGTTTATGTCTTCTTATCCTTTCTTTTCTACTTCTTCTTTCCCTCCTTGGAGGTGACTTGGTGGTATTTATGCTTAGAACCATTTGGTTTTCGTTTATTCTTTTCCATCTAAACCACATGAAGCTATATTGTAGATCAAATTTTGATCTAGTACATCCATATCTCTTACATAACTATGACATGGACATAAACACTTGATATAATATCATGTTACTTAGGATTATGAAGACACTAGGCCTTGACATAACCAATCCATATTTTATATTACTAGTGATATACTAACAATCTATATAAACTATTAGGGCCATCAAGGGCCTCCTTATTACCATTCATTAGTCACCCCAAATTACTATGTCGTTACATGTGGTCATGGAAAACATGCCAAAGGCTTTAAGTATGTTGCTTGGAAGGGAGTGTTCATCATATATCAAAAATGGATATTATAGCATGGATAGTACCCATTTCCTCTTTCCATATAAGAGTACTTCTAACCCCAGGGCATGAAACTCATGTAACCCATTACAAATCACATTATCAAATTTTAGGATTTAGGTATTCTGAATACACTAACTCTGATTTTTTTTAATTTTTTTTTATCCCAAAAAAATTTGATGTCAAATAATCGACATTTAATTGACCACTATTTCATTTATGCGTGGCATATTCAACATTAGATCTACATGTAGAAATGTCAATTTCATTCTTGCATAGATTAAATTACTCATTCATTGATTGGATAGAAACTAGATGCTCTAAGTACAATAACTTAAATTATGATTAGAAATTGGTAGCTCATGTTCAAACTAGTAATCATGGTTTGTTTACAAGCTCAATGTATTCTCAAATAATTGGTTAATGTGATTGTTGAGAGTAAAATATGTTTTGACTTTATTTGCATTTATTCTCTGGACGGAAACTAAATGCTTTGCAAATGCAACCACTTAAAATTATGATTAGAAGTTGATTTCCCATGTTCAAGCTTTCAATAAGCTACATTCAACAAACATTTTCCAATAAAATGGAGAATAATAAAACCTTAATCAAAGTAACAACACCGACCGATCTTCATTTGTATTGTAATGTTAAAATGTAATGATCTTCGTATGTATTTTAATGTTAAAACTAGTATTTTAGTAAGAGAAAATTGAAATATTATAACAATTTTATTAATTTTGATTTGAGTATTCCAAATATTATGAGTTTAAAAAAAATAAAATTGTTAATATTGATATCAATGTTCAGATTTTCATAATGATATCAATGAAATTTAATATGAGGAAGATTTCCTTTCAAGGTGCTCTACTCTGAATTGTATAAGATGTAATTTTACATGGTATCATAACTTAATTATTTTTCAAAATCTCTTCATTACAAAAATCATAATAACTTTGGTATTTTAATTTTCAGCATGTTCAATCATAAAAACAATATTTCAAGTCCAATCGGTTAGTTCAAATGAATTGTTTAAAGGTGAAATTTGTTGTGAGATCTTTGGTTGGAGTTTGGCCAAATCATGTTGGGTTACTAGGATTAAGTGATGTATTCCTGGAAAAAAAAGACTAAACATCATCATATTTATCAATAAAATACAAATATTAAAACAAAAATTGAGATAAAATTATTATTTAATAAAATACTAAAATATAAATTTTATTAAATATGAAGAGCGAAATAGGTATTCAAAATACGTGTTCAAGAAATAATTGAAAAAACAAGAATAAAAGAGAATAAAATTTGGGAGAGAAATTTTACATTCAATTCAAATAATTTTGTCCAAATTGAATGTTTTTTATAGGCGTGTTTAAAGAAGAAACTATCAACACTAGTGGAGCAAATTGCTCAACTCGTAAATTTAATGGGTTGAGAAATTAGCTACCCATTATTTTCCCTTATTGTGTACCACATTAATTTTAGATCTTTTACATTTTTAGCTAAGACATATACTTACTACTTAATATAGGTTTCCTTAAGCAAAAGATAGAAATGCCATTTGATCCATTGTAGTCGAAAGTGGTATAGGTTCATATTTTTTATTCATTCATATTGTTTTTTTCCTTAGAAAAAAGCGTAATTTTATTCATTCGTAGAGAACCAAAGCACGCCTCATCCTTGGAAAGGATGGAAACCCCAAAAGGGCCAAAAACCAGGCTAAAGAGCCACACTAAAAGATATAACATAGGTCTCAAAGACCGCAAAACCTTTGAAGAAAAAACAAGAAAACATGCCCCCCAACACAAGATCAAAATGTTGACATCGCAATACCAAATAAACTCTGGTATCCAGAAGGACCAGGTCAGAGAGGTATATAAATATCATACCAACAAATCCAACTAACATAAGTACCTAACAACCTATGAAACAACCATAAAGGAGTAGCCAAAAAGCTACACGCCCAATAGAAGGACCTCAAAGTACTGACCACAGGCCAATAAGCATTGCACACCCTTACTAAGGACCTCAAAACTCTGACCCCACCACCATATAGCTGAGAACGAGGCACTAGAACCCCACACTAGAGGACCCTGATCTAAGAATACATTAAACCCTGAACGTGCTAGCAAAACCAGAGATAAAAAATGAAACTGCAAAAGGAAAACCCCTAGAAACCCTTGTCGAGAGTAGGCAACAAGGCAAACCTCCAAAGATAAACCAAATGTGGGATGGACCAGATCTGAGTGGAATACAAACCTCTTAGGAAAAAGAGAGGGTCCAAAAACTCCAAACCCTGGTCGCAAACATTATGAACTTGGCACAAAAAATTTGAAACCAGGAACATGAAGCCCATGATATGCATCAAACCCTGACAATGACCCCAAAACTAGAAAGGGAGTTCTGATGGAGACACCACATATGCCTGCAAGAAATAGAGGAAGCCTCACAGTGATAGCTCCGACGACACATAAAGAAGGACTAAGACGACCATGAAATCATCACAGGAAAACTGCAAAGACAACAGAGAGGGCTCAGTAAAAAAGGAGATCACAAGCACCAAAACCCACACCACCACTCAAAGAAACTCAGATTTGGGAAAAAAACTTGATTTGAGTAAACATGAAAGAACTGAGGCATGAACATTGCACCACCAGGAGATCTGCACCTGCAATTGATGAACCACGACCACCACCTAACAATTGCGTCACTTTCATAACAAAGATCTTGATCCACACAAATATAGGCAATAATCACAGATTAGATGACGAGAATATAAAAAAATCCCCCGCATAAATAAAAAATAAAAAAAATTAAAAAAAAAAACCTTGAAAGAAGATGTTGCAACAGAGGAAAAAGTTGTGGATTTTGTGGCTTCATTGGCACAAGATCTCAATGAGGAAAAAACGATCATTAGGAAATCTCCAAGACAATAGATAGATACAGAAAATGTACGCAGTCCCCAAGAAAGAAAGACATAGATGGGGAGTCTGCGGCTAGGGAAACCCTAGCCACAAACCCTCGCAGTTCACAACTTTATTCATTTATATTTTTAAAATGGTATCCATAGTTTTCTAACTTTTTTTTAATTGATACAACAATTCATCTCATTATGGTAATCCTTGATAGTTTTTCCAAGGAAAACCTCATGGGATCCCCCTCTTCCACACAATATCTAAATGGATGGTTGCTCAACTGCCAGTCACACTAACAATTAGTTACCCAACCAAACTCAACTAGACTTCAACTAGAGGCCTTATGACTAACTCCATCTTGAAATAGTTTGTTCCAACCAATTGAGATAATCCATTGGGCTAATTTCTTGATAGTTTTAATTTGTTAATTTGTACAAGTCTTTATGAATTTTACGTGCTCAAAAAAGTCTTTGTTGTTATTTTTTTATTTCCATTGTTGCAAGAGAATTCATTAGCTATTGTCATCTTGAGTGAGATACAAAGAGGAGGTCTTTATTATCGCAATGTATTGAGTTACAATACATATTTTGGTGATAAAGCATATAGATCCTAAGAAATATTTATTGTTTTTCTATGAAATGGAAGATTTGGTTCGGGTACTATCGTGCAATAGAAAATTATCAATACCAATATCTTAACAATTGCGTAGAATGTATGGTATATCATCATAACTTCCCTTATGAATTCAATATGTTGAAATCGATGGTCTATCTAATATATAAATTCCCATGACTATTCCAATGGAATAGTTCGTCACAACATATCTTACAAGTTTATGCAAACTCTTTGTTATACAAGATTTTACTCAATTGGGTAGAATGTATGAGATATCATCATAACTTCCCTTATGAATTCAATATGTTGAAATCGATGGTCTATCTAATATATAAATTGCCATGACTATTCAACTGGAATAGTTCGTCACAACATATCTTACAAGTTTATGCAAACTCTTTGTTATACAATATTTTACTCAATATTAATATTTAATATTAGTAGCTTAGCGCTCAAAAATACCAAAATAAGTTAAGACTGGAATAAAAGAAGATAAATAAAATACTACACCATCCACACAATGAACACAAGATGTACCTTAATCTTTTATGTTAATGTAGAAGCATTTTCAATCAAGTTTGTTCATTGTTTTGATTAAATGTGCTTTGAATGATTCATGATTATGATGAACGCCATGGCCTATTATTTTTTTATTAAACATTCACTTGATTTGTTTCAATTGAATGAAACATTTTAATAAGTTTAATAATTACCATTGGGGCTTTGGGTAAAGTGGAATTCATTGACACAAGGTGAAGAGTGAAACCCTCGGTGGCCTCCTTTGGTAGACAATGGCAGCGCCATCTAGGGATCGACCCTAACGGGTGTTTCTCTCTTTTGATGGGTCTGAAATGACTTTTCAAACAAATGAGGGAAAATGCTCGATGACAGGTCCCAATCAAACCTACTCTCGTTTGGAGTAGCATTTCCCGTGAGTTTATGGGCCTTGCTACCACTCAGAATTAAAAGAAATAAAAGGGGAAAAGCAATGGACTGCCCCCAAAATAGTTCTAATTAATCCTAAGGTTAAAATAACTAAAATCTAACTATCTAATATAACTAATTCTAACCTATCCCGGGAGCAAAACTAGAAGAATGAGTATAGAAAACGATAACACCATCAGAACTAGAAATAGTTCATATATTCCAATGATAAATGAAAACAACAATGCTACAGATGCATAAACAAATAGTTTCACAATACATTTATAACATCACTTCTGTACCCATGAAGAAATACATGACAACATGAGTAAACAGAACAAAGTGCATAAATAATTCATACAATAGAATCTTATCTACTCAAGCAAAAGATAAATGCATAAATAATAGTCTCTATTGCATCCATCAAAGCCACAAATTTCCGAAATGCCTCCTACTCTTTATTACTCAGAGATAATAGTAAAATATTTTGTTACAAAGGGAAAAATTCCTTCTTTCTCTGCTATGAGTTCTCTTTTAAAAGACAAGAGAAAGACTCTTGAGTTCTCATGGTTATTCCTTTAATTTTCCTTCAGTTTCTTTGCTCTCATCTCGAAAATGGAAATATGTGAGCGTTACACAGAGAAGATGAACATATCCATGAGTCATTATTTCGTCCTCAGATAGTTTACAAGTGATATATGTTTAAAAACACTCATTTCCTCTGTCCATTTGTGTTATCTTTTGTTTCTTGGAATTTTTGGCTTCGACCTGCAAAATGTGATCATTGTGGATTCTTCTACTCTATCTTAGATTTTCGTTGAGCTATTGTTGGTTCGATTTTGTTGCTTGTAGTTCAATATATGACGATTTGAAGTCAACATACCCAATTTTTCATCTGAATTTAGGTTTCTCCTGTGTTTTTAGTTTTCAGGCCATTTTTACTTTCGATCTTCTAGAAATTCCCATACCATACTACTCTTCTATCTTTCCATCGAGCCATCTTGTGCCTGATTTCGTTGCTTGTAGCTCCAGACATGGCCTCCTGAAGTTGGTATGGCCAATTTCCCCCCCAAATTCGTGGGTGTCTATTTTCTACATTTTCTGTCATCTTTTGCAACTTGCCTGGCTTGGAGACCTATACCACTATGTTCCTCTACTCGATACCTTTCCAACGATATATCACGGGCTCAATTTTGATACTTTTAGCCCTGGATATGGTCGTTTTAAAACTGGTGCTCAACAACCATTGATCATGCATGTGGGCTAAATATGGACCATTGATTTGGAGTCTGGGGCTTTTCTCCATGTGTGTGGAGGGGACAAATCACAAACATTGATATGGAAGATATAAATATCTAGGTCATCGATGGAGGAGGGTGTCGTCATCGGGGGACAAAGCTAGCACATACAAACGCTCGGGAAGAGTAATGTCGACGACGAGGAGGTTGTTGTCGGTGAAGGAGGGTTGGTAAAGGACAAGTTGAGTCCTGGTATACCAACGAAGATGGGATAATGGAAGAAGAATGAGAACAGTTTATGGGATATAGGCTAGATCGATATCAGTCGTAGATCATCCTAGGTTCCATGCAAGTGAAGAAATGGGAGATGCTTGTTGGATTACTAAGAGGGGGGGTGAATCAATAATAGAGAAATTTAATCCTTTTTAACCACAAAATGCAAGTGTTATATCAATGTAGAATTATCATACAATAGTTTTATAGTAAATAAACAATGAACAAATGATAAATCATACACATACACAGTACACCAGTGTTTTTGCGTGGAAACCCAAAGTGGGAGAAAACCACAGAATGATTTTTCTTATATGTATTTAAGAATTACATTCATTGGAAGCACCAAATTCCTTTATTTTCCAGCTACAACTGGAAGGAGGCTCCAACCCCCTAGTTTCTCAGGCTACAAACTGAGGGAAGCTCCAACTCCCCAATTCTCTGGCTAAAACCAGAAGGAGGCTACAACCCCCTATGTTCTTCGGCTACAACCGGAAGGTGGCTACAACCACCTATCCTTGCCCCATCCAAACGCACAGATGTAGAAGTAGAATGATGGAACCATTGTCACACTATCACTGTGAGATATACTATTGTAAACGTGTACCAATCAACCTGGACCAAACAACCTGTAATTGACCTATACCATAAACAACATGTAATCAACATGTACCATAAACAAGTGCATCAACCATGCACCAACCTGTACCTCAACCTATACTATCAACGAATGCATCAACCATGCACCAAATATGTACCAATCATGCATCAAATACACATAATCTATGAATCATCAAGATGTACCAACATCATCAACTATACACCTCATGTATGTGCCAACTCATCAACTACGTGTCTCAACCATGTACCCAACATGTACCTCAACCAAAAGCCCTCATCAATTTCATCATCCAAATCGGATTTGTAACTCTGTAATAGACCTGGTGTATATGATCACATACCTGCAAACATTCCTTAACTTTAACAACAAGAGACTAGCATTTTCATTAAACATTACTTTAGTCTCACATGACTAATTTTGGATTAGTCAACAGCCCTAACTTGAAATAATCATAACTATGTACCTGTAATGAATAAATATATGAAAATAGTACACAATGTTCTTCAGTGTATTTTATGCAATTCCTCCAGGTTTCACTACTTGGCACCTCTCAAAAAATGAGTTATAGCAAAAATGCCATACCTTGTTGAATTCTGGCTTATTCTAGAGAGCGATCTTGTAGAGCGTTCCCCGCACGAAATATTTGTTTTATGGATATGAAAATGGTACAAAGAATACTATAGACTGTAAGATAACTAATACATTTGGTCTTACTGAATTTGGATCTGTTATGAGGAAATTATGAATTTTTTACCGGAAACACATGTTTTAGACTAGTTTCAGGACTAACCACAAACCCTATTTTCCACGGAGTGTAACTCCAAAAATACAATGACCCACAAGCTGAAATTTTTATCACAACTACTTGGATCTATTTCCTCAGCGGCCTCCATATTTCTTGTTCTGAATCATTCTAGAAAAAACGTTATTGCGAAAATGGTGAGATGACCTATAAATAACATACCTTAGAAACCATCATCAAAAGAATTTATCCTCCCTTGAATTTTGGTCTTCTTTACTTCACCTTCCCTCTGAAATTTGCCTTAGATATCCTTTGGTTACCTAATTCACTTATATATATTGAATATGCTCAAGTGTAATTAAAATGAGAGACCCTTGCCTCTTATTTATACTTTTATGTAGCTTGCTCAAGGGGTTACCTTCTAACCATTTTAAACCACTTTCCTTATTTT
>ML810434.1:12150-23088 GCA_009831015.1 Picea engelmannii
CAGATGCAGATTGGGCAAATTGTGTTGATGAGAGAAAAAGCACCAGTGGAGGAGCATTCTTCTTGGGTAACTCCTTAGTAGCCTGGCTTAGTAAAAAGCAAGGTTCCATTTCTTTATCAACCACAGAGGTAGAGTACATTGCTATTGCTACCTGTTGCACACAAGTAGTATGGATGATTCAGACACTTGCAGACTTAGAGGTAAAATATACTGCACCGATCCCAATTCATTGTGATAACACCAGTGCCATCAGTGTGTCTAAAAATCTTGTCCTCCACTCCAAGAAAAAACATATTCCCATAAAATATCATTTTCTGAGAGAGCAGGTCACCAATCAGATTTTTCAGGTCCATTACATTCCCACTACAGAACAAATTGCAGACATATTTACTAAGCCCCTAGACAAGACACCGTTTGAATATCTCAGACAGAAGCTGGGTGTCATTTCGTTTCACACCTAAAAAATTCCATCTTGTTAGGGGGAGTTTTGCATTGCTTGAATCTCTAATGCCTCCTAAAATTACTGCAATAGCTTAGGGGGAGCATGTCTCTTCTTTGACATTGATGTCAAAGGGGGAGAAAAGAATTCGGGTGCCTTAGTTTCCATCAATGCCAAAGGGGGAGATTGTTGGAAAATGTTTAACAGGTAGCGCATGCTTGTCATTGATGGCAAGTACAACAGTGAAGATGGCATGAGTATAGGAAGAGTGTAACAGACGGGCATCAGAACTAGTTTGGGAAGATGCTGCAGAGCAAGCCCGATAAGTTCAGAAGAGATAGTGCAGATGATTGTTGGCAAGTTATCAGGCAAAGTAAGCTTGTCATTGATGGCAAGATCAGAGTATGCAGTGAAGGAAAAACAAGGACAAAGTGTAAGCTTGGAGGAGAAGCATCAATGATCATTGGATCCCATCCCGAATTCCCAATGACCATCAGATCTGAATGAAGACAAGAGGAGAACACAGATATGGAGGATAGATCTCGGGCGTTAGATTCGAGCGCAGGATCCGACCACCGTTGGATCGAGGAGAACCTACATGGTGTTTAAAGTGCAAGGAGAAAAGGGGCTCACAAAATCTCGAAAGAAGGAGGACCGTCCATCATCAGGAAGGACACGTGGGGAAAGATCGTAAGTTCGCTGACTGGAGAGTTAAAGGAGCAGGGTTCCTTAAATTCTCAAAATCACGATGTAATCTGAGCCATCAGATTAAGGTTGAATCTAGACCGTTGATTCCAATCCATGTCGGGGTTTCGAGGATCGTGAGTTGAAGAGGTAAAAGAATAATAACCACGGGAATCCTGAAATCGTGAAATGCGATATTGCGATTTAATCGCAGCCATCAGATAAAGATGTGATCTGGACCGTTGATCCGACTCACGTCAGCATACCACATCAACTAGGAACATGTGGCACAACCAGGTAATGACAAGTGTCAGACTGACTCAACATGCCAAGCACATGTAAGTCACGAATCAAGGTGACACGTGGCAGTTATTTAACACATGTGATGTCAGGAAACTTACACCATGTCGGAGTTTCGAGGATCGCGTGTTGGAGATGTCAAAGAAACAATGCAACAGAAATGTCGAAATCGCGATATGCGAATTCGCAATTCAATTGCAGTCGTTGAATCATGATTGAATCTGGTCCGTTAAATCCAAGTTCTTTCGGGAATTCAAGGATTGAGAGTTGGAGATGTCAAGGAATGTTAACATCAATAATTTCAATATCGCGATATGAGAAATCATGAAATGATCTGAGCCGTCAGATCAAGTGTTGATCAGGACCGTTGATCCCACGACATTTCAGGGTATCGAGGATCGCGACTTGGAGAGGGACAGAACCCAATGCATCAAGAATGTCGATTTCGCGATATGCGAAATCATGATTTAATCGCAGCCATTGAATAGAGATCAGATCTGGACCATTGATCAAACTCCATATCGGAGTTTCGCGAATCGCGACATAGATAGGCAAAGAACCCAATGCATCAAGAATGCCGAAATCGTGAAATCGCGATTCAATCATAGTCGTTGAATCAAGATTAGATCTGGACCATGGAATCAAAGGACATGTAGCAAGTGATCGAATCTTCGCTGACTTGGGGTCAACAGAGCATATTGTCGAAAATCACGAAATGAGAAATTCGTGAAAAGCGCTTTTTGCATAGGCGCTTGGTTATGACCATAGTCATATTGGGGAAGGAGCTAGTGTAGAAAAGTTCTGTATCGAAACTTCGTAGATCGTGAAATAAAGTGTCAAGACACTCAACACAAAATTGTTGAATGCCGAAATGCCAAAATGAATGCAATATCCCATGGATTCAATCCAACGGTGCAGATGAATTTGAACAAGATCGGAGGGCAATTGTAGCACGATACAGTGTAACTGCCAGAAACCACTGATGGGTTCTACCAGAGGACTTGAAGACACTTTGGGATGACTGACAGAGGAGGTGAAGAGTCTCTGAGAGGGATGAATATGTTCGTGGAGGCGATTGAAAGCTGATGAGCATTGAGGCCTATAACTGAAATAGAGAAGGTGAGTTCGACTGTCACAGAGAAGACGAAGAGTCTCAAACTGCCAAAGAAGCTGAGGAATCTCAGTATAACATACAGTGATGTAGGACACGCAGGGAGAACCACCAGAGAAGCTGAAGAGTCACGATGATGATCAGACAGAGCACTTGAGAGGTGGAGGATAACGGCACAGAGTCAGCATGCAGAGGCATTGCGAACATTGCATGCACAAGGTGCACAGAAGCTATAAATACACGGTACAGAGAAGAGATGGTGTTGTTGTTGCTATTGGAGTTTGTTGTGGTTGTTGTTGGTGAAGGTGATTCATGTGTGAAGAAGGAGGAGAGTGCAGCAACTGAATAGCACAGAAGAGGAACTGTGCAGTGAATGGACATGGCACACAGAGCATAAAAAGCGGAAGAACAGACAGCGCAAGTGATGTGTGCAAAAAGGAAATGAGGCAGACAGAGCAACGAAATGCAGCAGAACAGTGATGAGTCTGGTAAGCCATTGTTGAACACCATATCACTGTAATAAGTTTCAATAGCAAATATTTATATTTTCGGGTGGTTGGGAGGAGCTAGGGAGGACTGGTGTCCTCAAAGGTTCAAGTGGGTGCTTGAACACAGGGAGTTGGTGCTTCCTTCTATTTGGTGCTAGAGAAACCAGGGAGTTGGTGCTTCCTTCTAGTGGGTGCTAGAGAAAACAGAGATTTGGTGCTCTCAGCAAGTTGCAGCTTGCAAAACTAAGGTTGTAGCCTCATTATGAGTTGGTGCTCATATGTATGATACTGTAAAGAATGTAACGATTACTTATCATATAAAGAAAAAGAGGTTTTTACCCTGCATGGGTTTCCTTGGGAAACATTTGTCTCTGTGTTTCTCATATATGTGAATGATGTTGAAAGTGCCATTGTTTATTTCCCTACATTATTGTGATCATCATTCAGTGTCTCTACAAAGAGTTTAAAAGAACCATAATTGTTTAAGCACGGTAACAATTGATTCACCCCCCCTCTCAGTTGTCCAATAGATTAGTTGCAACTGCAACAAGAAGACCGAACAACATATACATCCTAGATATGAAGAAGAGAGAGAAGACAGAAGCCACACAAAAGGATTCTAAGGAAGAAAATGTCCCAAATACCAAAAATAAGGATGAAGTATTATTGAGTTCCACATGTTCAGGGGGAGCATCCCCAAATAAGAGAGTTACATTTTTACATTAAACTCAGGGAGAGCAGCCCTAACCTTTTCCATTGATGTCAAAGGGGGGAGAGAAATTGGGATCATGATGATAGGGGGAGCATGAGTGTTTCCATCAATGACAAAGGGGGAGATTGTTGGAAGATTGGTTGTTGTCATTGATGTCAACCCTAGTCATGGGCTTTGGACCGCAAGATTGATAAAGGTATTTGGACATGAAGGAAAATTCACATGCATATACAACACCCATGAATGGATAGTATACATCATGTTGTTTCCGATGGTATGTGGCACGTCACGTGAATCCTCATGGTTGAGGAGAAATCAATTTTTGAAGATGACAAAGTGAATTGAAGAAGGAAGTACATGTAGGCCCTGGAGATAATTAAAGAAAAGAATTACAAAATAAGAAAGTGTCAGGTCGACCCTAATGTTAAAAGGAAGTGACATAAATGGTATAAATAAACATCATTATACATTCATTTGATACAAGTCGAATTTGAGAGGAAATAAGAAGAAAAGAAAGCTGGATTTCAAGGGAGGAGGAAGTCTTTTGGTGATGTGTTCTAAGGTATGTTATTTTCAAATCATCTTACCATTTTTTCTATAAAACAATTTCTAGAATGATTCAAATGGTGAAATCACTATGTTATTGAGAAGACATATAAAGGTACCTCTGGTAAAAATTTCAGCTCTGGATTCGCTATAATTATGGAGATACACTCTGTGGAAGATAGGGTTTGTGACCAGTCCTGAAGCTAGTCAATAAACAGGTGTTCCAGGTAAAACAGTCATAACTTCTGCATAAAGAATCCAAATGAAGTGGGATCACTTCCATTGGAAAGCGTACAAACTTTATTTTCTTGTGTGTGAGTTTTAGAATCAGATTTTAAATATTGAGCGTGGGGCAAGCTGTACAAGTTGGGTCTTCTGAAAAGACCAGAATTGAATAAAGTTTACCATTCTTTCTATAACCTCTTTTTGGGGAGGATTCAAGGAGTGAAAATTGGAGGAGTTTCAGTGAATACATTGAGTAATATTATCTACAGGATCAGAGTAATCTAAGAATTGAAGAATTGCATAAATTAAATAAGTCTCAGGAAGCATTATCAGGTTCTATGTGATGATTGGTTGATGGTGATGATTTAATGTAAAGTTTTATTATCTCTCATATATTCTTGGGTGGAAGGAAGGGGCAAGGATGGAGAGTTCCAATCTCTCTTGATATTGGAGGATTGTATCTTCCTCTTGGATTTTTATCCCTCCCTTTACATTTGGAAGCTGTAGCTACCTTTGGAAGTCATTACTTCCCTTGAACAAAAGATATTGATTATTTCTCATATATTGTGCATGGTGTATTGTGGTGTATTGGTGTAACTCTTATACTATTTTTCATTGCTCATTGGATATAATTGAATGGTTTAAGTATAAGTTGAAAAAGGTTTTAAATTGTACTTGATATTGATTCACCCCCCTCTCAGTATCAATAATTATGCCGTACTATCTCGGTATTCATACCCAGTTTAAATAGGCCTAGATCGGCCTAATCATGGCCCAAAACCTACAGTGACATGGTATCGTCATTAAATAAATATTCGTGGGTTTGTTATAGCAAGCCCCATGTGTAGCGTATTGGTAGGAGCTTGTTTGTTAACCCATTGGTACACTAGAGGGGAGGTTGGGGTTCAAAACCCACCGAGCCCCTCCACTTTCTTTGTTATACATATATAGTATTAACTATGAAGATTTGGCTAGACCCTATAGGGCATGATTTTTGATCCCCAAGCCAACTTGGCCTTCGTGAAGGTGCCACATGGCACCACCTGATTGGTCCATGTGGAAACCTATGATTGGCCACTATTTTCAACTGTACACCCTACAACGTTGAACTGTCGGATTGAGCCATGTGTTGTATGGACCTGTCGACTGTGCTACTAACATACGTGGCACCTGTTTTCCACGTCATTGTACAACATGCCATGTGCCACCCTTTTAGTTTTGCCATGTTGAAAATATGGTCTACCACGTCATTTGTATGGATGACATGTGGCAGTTTCTAGCTAGTCCAACTGGGTGCCAAACTTGCCAAATCTAGGTGACATGTGGTAGCCCCTCATGCTTCCATGTTAGCATGATGATGTCACATGTCCATGTGTCACTCTCTGATATTGACACTTGTCGTATAGATACTGATGTCATCCTTCCATGTCAACTGTATGAAAGGACACATATTGTCCTCTAATTTTTCCAACTCAACTGTATGCATGCTATTGACAATTTGGTTTTCATTGATGTCAAACTTGATAGATAGGTGAAGTATCATTGATTGATTGGTTTGAGAAGCATTGTCAATATTGGACATAATGTTATGAAGATGACTTGAATGTCAAGTATTGCCAATATTGGACATAATGTTATGAAGTTGACTTGAATATCAATAGAAAGATAATATTGACTAATATATTGTATATGCTTGATGCACTCATCCTATATTGTATCAGGTTGATTAAATCACCCTAATGGAAATATTGTTTATGGTGGATTGTGTCATTAACATCCATGCACAAAAAGAAATTGTGAAGAAATTATCCAGATAAAAAGGGTAAATGGAGAATATAATATAGATGCATACAAATCACAAATAATAATGTTGGACATGGTGTTATAGTGTTGGCATTGATGTTAAATAAGATTAGTATGGACATTCATATAGTCAAAGAGTCAAGAAGTCTGGAATAAACATCTCAGCAAGGAGTTGAAAAAGTCGAAGGTCGAAGTCAAATAAATCGGTGATCGAAATCAAAAGTCGAAATCGAAGAGGTCAAAGAAGTCGAAGGTCGAAGTTGGATAAGTAGAAGAAGTCGAAATAGAAGAAGTCGAAGATTGAAGCCGAAGTCGAAGTTGAAACCGAAGCAAGTTGGGACAACCAAATTCGAATTACGCAAGTTAGTTTTCTTCTAAGTTGAGTCGGTTCGAGTAGAAGTGAAGTAAATTACCCCGAAGGTCGAAGTCGAAAGAAAATTGAGTCGGGAAATTCAAGTTGGCTAAAGAAAATCGGGACGACCAAAGTAAAATATCTCAAGTCAGTTTTCTTCTTAGTCAAGTCGGTCCAAGAATGAAGTAACCTAAAGATCGAAGTTGAAGAAAACTTAAATTGGGAAATACAAGTCAGGTCGAGGCTGAAGCAAGTTGGGTGAAATAGAATTGAAATACTCAAGTCAAAATTTCTCCTAGTTGAGTCAACCAAAAAGATGTTTATCGGTTGAAGGAGGAAGAAAATACGAAAAAATGGGGAAGACCAAGTCAAATATTTAGTGACTAGTAGCTGAGAGGGAACTGATTTTAATATCCACCATCAAGTAAAATGTTTACAAGTTGAGTTTAAATAGTCACCAACAAAGGAGATATGTGGAGGTCAATTTAGACATTCATGAAAATGCAAAATGCACTGAAGTCGATATGGTCTCCGATGATGAAAGGGAAATCAAGGAAATTTTCTTTCAAAGAACCACTTGTAACGGCCACCTCACACATGTTCTGGGGAAAATCATCACACGTCAACTAATTGGGCATGTTCCGCACAAAACCCATGTCGTAGAATTGTAAAATTCATTTCTAGCACTCCAAAATCTTCATATGAAATCAATGTCTAATTTTATGTACGAAAATCAATTAATGAAATCACCAGTTGTGTTAATTAAATGAAGGGGTGCAATGTTTCATTACTAAAATACACAATTGTTCAACCTTATAACTTTTGGAAAGTATATAAGCAGAAAAACAAGGTGAAAGGAATGTGTCTCTGTAGGTTTTACATAGAATATCTAAAGGCATAGTAGATTCCAAGGAAGAAATACAATATACTTATGTAACGAGGTTCGAAGGGTGGAGCAAGGAAGGACTAATGTACTTTACTGATTAAAGTTTGAAGACAAGAAGTTGGTGCTTCCTAGGGTTGGTGTCCTAAACAAGGGAGTTGGTACTTCCTAGGGTTGGTTCCCTAAACAAAGGAGTTGGTGCTTCATAGGGTGGGTGCCCTAAAACAAGGGAGTTGGTGCTTCCTAGGGTTGGTCCCCTAAAACAATGGAGTTTGTGCTTCCTATGGTTGAAGCCCTAAACAAGGAGATTGGTGTCTCCCAATCATTATTGTAACTTGTATTATTGTATTGATTTTATATTCAAGTTTATTGTTGTTGATCAATTGTTGTTAATAAATTAAAATTATTAAAATTTTAAATAATTAATCAATATTGATTCACCCCCTCTTAGTATTGACCAAGTTTCCAACAATTGCTATGAGAGCGGGTGCCTTCTACACAGTCTAACAACTAGAAGGTAGATTATGAAGCAATGGATTAGCAAGAGGGATCGTCTTCCAACAAAGCACCCTTGTTCAAAGGGAATGATTATGCATTATGGAGTGTGATAATGAGAAGTTATCTCATGGCCCTTGGATGTGATGTTTGGAAAGATGTTCAAAGTGGTTATACTGCACCATCTAACCCATCTACTAATACTACTGCAAAGAAGTTATGCAATGACAATTCAAGAGAAGTCAATGTTATTCTAGGAGGATTAACCAATCCTATATTTGTAAATGTAATGCACTGTAAGTTAGCAAAAGAGATTTGGGAAAAACTGAAGATCATATATGAAGGAGACAACAAAGTCAAGGAAGATAAACTACAAACCTATAGAATTCAGTTTGAAAATTTGAAAATGAAAGAGGAAGAAGACATAGCTGAATATTTTCAAAGAGTTGATGAAATTTTCAATTCAATCAGAGCATTAGGGGAAGAAATCAAAGACAAAACCATTGTCAAAAAGATCTTGAGATCATTACCTATGAGGTATGATGCCAAAATTTATACCCTTGAAGACAGACCAGATCTTGATAAGCTCACAGTAAATGAACTACATGGGATCCTTATAGCATATGATATGAGAAAAGGATAAGAAAAACTAGAAAAAGCCGAAACTTCCTTCAAGGCAACAAAATCAAGGAAGAAGCAAGAGAAGGTACCTAATAAATATTTATCAGATATATCTAATGAATATGTAGCTAACTTTGTGAACAAACTCAAGAAAGAGACTGGTAAATACAAGGGAACGTTTCCTCTGATATGCTTCAACTGTGGAAAAGTTGGACACTTTGATAACAAATGTCCATATCCCAACAAGGAAGATAGTGATGATGAGGAAATTCAAAATCATAAAGACTATACGAAGGGTAAGAAAAAGAACAAAAAGAAATACTACAAACATAAGAAGAATCTCTACACCAAAGAGGACATAAACTCTTCTGAAGAAAGTGAAGATGAATATTCATAGCTTCTATTTATGGGAATGAAAACTCAAGATAATATTGTAGATTATGAAGGAAACTATGAATTCGAAGGAGAAATAGACCTACAAGTAGAGTTGATCAGTGCTCTGGAGGAAATAAGAAAGTATAAAAAGAAGAACAAGCTACTAAGGGCACAACTTCAAGAGTTTGAAGAAGCACATAAATCAACATAAGTAGATGCATCAAGAACCATCAAAGAATCATAACAAGTAATCAGTGATTTGAAGTCTCAACTCCTAGAAGATAAAATAATTGAAGAAGTCATTTTAAATCAACTCAATGATAGAGAACAAGTATGTGAGAAGCTAGAAGCTGAGATTGAGTTGCTAAAAGGTGAACTTGAGAAAGAAAAGAAGGGATCAAAATTTGAAAATAGGGAAAAAATCTTGGATGAAATTATCAGTATTCATAGGTCACCAAAAAACAAGATTGGTTTGGGATACACCCAAGAATCAACTTCTACATCACAAGGATCTGTCATAAGACCAATTAGTTATATATATTATCTTAAAATCGCCTTAAGAAGAGAATATAATAAGGCAAGTATGATTCCATTGGAGACCATCCCAAATAAACAAAAAATAACACCCCTTACTAAAGAAAGATATGACAAGAAGAATGCAATCACCAAAATAAATCCATCTAACATATATCATCATATCTTCCTTGTACATTGCTATTCTTGCAATAATTTTGGACACAAAGAAGTACATTATAAAGCATATGGAAATTACAATCCAAAGAATGTCCAAAGAAGAAAGAAGTTTAATACTGAGAAAAGAAACTACAACTCTTTCTCTCCTTTACAAAATCTCAATGTTGAATTCTAAAGGTGCAACAACTATCACCATAAATCTAGTGAATGTAGATTACCAATGCAATCCTTGAAGATAGAAAACCCTAACAAAAATAATAAGAAGATATGGAAAAGAAAATTTGAAGTACAAAGCAAGAAAGATGATGAATATATTGCACCTGAAATTGATGAAGTTAATAATAGGAGAATGGAGGGTAAAGCTTCTAATAAGGAATATAAAATCAGAGGTTTGCATATAAAGTGAAACAAGCTCAATAAAGGAAAGTTCCTAAAGAAGAATATGACACAATTGTAGTTCTTTATGATGTCCTGCAAATCATTAGTCCACTAGACAATGAAAGAAAAATGGAAAAGAAAAATTCTAAAGCAGAAGATGAAGAAGTTTTTGTTACACAAAATAGTGATGATGATG
Source organism: Picea engelmannii (assembly GCA_009831015.1). NCBI lineage: Eukaryota > Viridiplantae > Streptophyta > Pinopsida > Pinales > Pinaceae > Picea > Picea engelmannii. The sequence continues at coordinate 22,452 of ML810434.1, forward strand.
ATGAATCTTAAATAGTAGACCAACCAAAAGAATTGAGTGATGATGATCTCAGAAGTTTTCCAATGCTATTTTGATGATCTACTGGAGCTCCTCCTCAACAAAAAATACGAACATAAGAAAGGAAGGAGGATTCAGGGAAGACTTAAGGTTGTTCCTAGTGATGACCTTATGAGTATTGAAGAACATGAAGTGTTACTCAGGAATGTTACTCTTGGCTGAGGGAAATCATAAATGTGGAATTTTTTTTTCCCATCATTGTCTGTATATCTAAAACTTGAAGTCGAAAAGACAAAGGAAAGAGCAAGGAATGTCCAGTATGATTTGAAGTACTAATGCTACAAATTATACTAAAGTATGATATGATCTAGACCCAATGAGGTATTCTCAAAAGAATTAGAAACTAATAAAGAGGATCTTGGGTTACAAATGGATTAATAGATGGCTAGCATCATTAAGAATTTGGGAGCAACCTGAAAGAAAATAATGATAGTCCTTGAGAAACATTTGTATAATCTTGGCACGCTCTTGAAGGAAGCTAAAGGGAAACATAACTAATGTTGGAAGATTGGTTGTTGTCATTGATGTCAACCCTAGTCATGGGTTTTGGACCAGAAGATTGATGAAGTTATTTGGACAT
>ML810434.1:31876-85250 GCA_009831015.1 Picea engelmannii
TATCACCAAATGATTTCATGAAAATGAGAAACCAACCAAGATATTATTTGATGAAGTATTGAACACATTATTCAAAATAGTCAAACTTGCTAATGAGCAAAATAATGAACACATAATCATAATTTAAACGAAAGTAAACATTTAATAAAAATTAACGTTTTTGTTTAAATTGAGATTTTTATGTTCGTTTATAATTTTTGACATATACTCTTGTAATGAATGTATCATACTATAGTGAATGTCTTAAGTTTGTCTCAAAGCAAGCCAAGGCATAAAACTATTTGAAAAGGTTGATTATGTAGCTCATTATAATTATCAAGATTCTAATAGGGGCCCTTTAATTTTTGTAAAAATATAAGGGGAGTTGTTGGGGGCCAACAAGCCTTTAGGAGAGCTTCATCCTAGGGAAGAATATCATCCTAGAGAGAACATATGTGAAAAAATTCACATGTACCAATAGGGGGAGAATAGGCTCCAGTGCCTATCCTAGTCAATTGCCAAGACCATGTTCCAAGAATGAAATCATGATTGTAGAGGGTCTTTCTTAGTAGAAATTGAATGCATGGGATATGAGGCCACATAATACACTTGTGGTGGAGTAATGTCTATTGGAACACTCAAACATTTAGAGAAATGGGTTACATGGTATATAATTGAACAAGGTTGGGGATAACAAAATTTTAGTTGATAAACAATCATAATGATTCCATTGTGAGGAAAATGCATCATACAAAATAATATACACACCATAACATTCATAACATATACATAATCACACCCAAGTATAATTTTGAGGTCCAATGGGCCTTCCATAAATATAAAATTGACTAAGAAAGTCAATCCTCCCGATGAAATCGGAAATTGAGGAAGAATTCCCAAGGGTTCACTATCACTAGTTTTTCTATCAAAAGCCAAAAGTTTATTAGCGACTGACACAAGGTTGGGAAAACCCTAACATTTCCAAGTAAATAGCGATACAATATTAACAAAGGCTCCTTAATTTACAATACATCAATTAACTATGCATGAATTAATTTCAACCATTGTTTGGAAGGTTGCAGAAGAAGGAAGGAAAGGCCTAGCTAGACTATCCTAATCAAGGGAAACAATCCTAGATATTAGAGGGAATACATTTGAAGTAAATGGAAATCCCCCTTGTATTGAATGTTTTGAACTAGTAGTATGTTGGATTACTGAGAGGGGGTTTAATCAATAATAGAGCAATCTAATCCTTTTTAACCATACAATGCAAGTGTTATATCAATGTAGCATTATCATCGAATATTTGCAAAGTAAATAAAAAATGAGCAAATAAACAATCATACACATACACAGTACACCAGTATTTTTATGTGGAAATCCAAAGCGGGAGAAAACCACATAATGATTTTTCTTATATGTCTTGAATAATTACATTCATTGGAAGCACCAACTTCCTTTGTTTTCCATCTGCAACTGGAAGGAGGCTCCAACCCCCTAGTTTCTCAGGCTGGAACCTAAGGGAAGATCCAACTCCCCAATTCTCTGGCTACAACCAGACGGAGACTATAACCCCCTATGTTCTCCGGCTACAAACGAAAGGTGGCTACAACCACCTGTCCTTTCCCCATACAACCACCCTGACATATAAGTAGAATGATGGAACCACTGTCACACTATCACTGTGAGATATATTGTTGTAAACCTGTACCAATCAACCTGCACCAAACAACCTGTACCAATGACCTGAACCATGCATCAACCATGCATCAACCTGTACCTCAACCTGTAATCAACCTGTACCATAAAAAAGTGCATTAACAATTCACCGAACTATACCTCAACCTGCAAACCTTCCTTAACTTTAACAACAAGAGACTAGCATTCTCATCAAACTTTACTTTAGTCTCACATGACTAGTTTTGGATTAGTCAACAACCCCAATGTGAAATAATCATAACTATGTACCTGTAATGAATAAAGATTTGACAATAGTAAAAAAAATTCTTCAGTGTGTTTTGTGCAATTCCTCCAGGTGTCACTACTTGTAACCTCTCACAAAATGAGTTATAGAAAAAATAGCATACCTTGTTGAATTCTAATTTATTCTAGAGAGTGAAATTGTAGAGTGTTCCCCGCAAGGAATATTTGTTGTATGGATCTGAAAAGTTTACACAGAATACTACAGACTGTACGATAACCAACACATTTTGACTTACTAAATTTGGATCTGTTATGAAAATGTTATGACGTTTTTACCTGAAACACATGTTTTAGACTAGTTTCAGGACTAGCCACAAACCCTATTTTCCATGGAGTCTAGCTCCAAAAATAAAACGAACCACAAGATGAAATTAGTACCACAACTACTTGGATATGTTGCCTCAATGGCCTCCTAATTTCAAGGTCTGAATCATTCTATAATTTTTTTTTTGTGAAAATGGTTGGATGACCTGTAAATAACATACCTTAGGAAGCATCATCAAAAGAATTTATCCTCCCTTGAATTTCAAGCTTCTTTACTTCACCTTCCCTCTGAAATTTGGCTTAGATATCCTTTGGTTACCTCAGTCACCTGTAGATATTCAATATGCTCAAGTGTTATTTAAAATGAGAGAGCCTTTCCTCTTATTTATACTTTCATGTAGCTTCCTCAAGGGGTTACATTTTAACCATCTTAACCTAATTTCCTTATTTTAGGGCTAACCCACTTCTAAGCACTTTCCATAATTATAAAGTTCTCCATTTACTTTATTATTTAAATAATTCTCCTTGACTTTTTCACTTCACTTTATTATTTAAATAATCCTCCTTGACTTTGTCACTTCACTTTATTATTTAAATAATCATCTTTGACTTTGTCATTTCACTTTATTATTTAAATAATCCTCTTTAAATTTGTCACTTCACTTTATTATTTAAATAATCCTTTTTGACTTTGTCACTTCACTTTATTATTTAAATAATCCTCTTTGACTTTGTCACTTCACTTTATTATTTAAATAAATTATTCTTTGCAAGCACATTGAATTCTTTGACCTTTTGGGGCTTCAAGCCAAATAATGAGGGTCCTCCAACTTCGTAAGGCCATAACTCTCAAACCATGAGGAGTTATGTGATGTTCCACATACCACCAGAAATGACATGAAATGTACTATCCATCTAGAATAATGTTACCTGTAAATATATTAAAACTCATACCATTATACATCAAACAAACTTGGGTCCATTACCCAAACCTTTGTGCTACTAAAATTCACTACCATAATTTCTTCAAGGGTTGACATCAGTGACAACCAAACCAATTAATCAACAATCTCCCCCTTTGGCATTGATGGATACACTCTGATGCAATAGTGAAATCATATCACTCATTCTCCCCCTAGAACCATGCCTACATCTCTGTGACCAACACTCCCCCTGGAACCATGCCTCTATCCTATGCATCTAATAAATCTCCCCCCTTTGTCATTAATGACAAAGGTATCTTTCCATTCAGGTCTGGTCCCCCTAACTGACTCATCTGATCTCCCAACCTGAACTATCCTTTTTATGGTGCTTCCTCGTGTACATCTAAGACATATAAGATAATCATTCAAAAGCATTCATTTTGGAGTAGAAATAACTCTGAGTCTCTGGAGAAGATACTCAAAGGCTTCCTATGGAAGTGGTTTTGTAAAGATGTTAGCCACTTGTTCTTTTGTTCCCATATATTCAACTCTGATGTTCATTTTTGCAACCTGTTCCCGTAGAAAGTGATACTTGATTGGAATGTGCTTCATCTTGGAGTGCATCACTGGATTCTTTGAGATACCGATGGCGCTTGTATTATCACAATAGATTGGAATGGGATCATCAAACTCAACCTGTATATCTATCAGAATTTGTTTCATCCATAGAACCTGTGTACAACATGTTGCTACTGCAATATATCTGCCTCGGTTGTAGATAAAGATATTGATGATTGTTTCTTGCTTATCCGTGATACTAAACACTCACCCAAGTAGAAATCTGCTCCATTGGTGCTTCATCAGTCATCAATGTAACCTTCCCAATCTGCATCTGTGTAGGTAATAAGTGATAGATCCTTTCCTTTTGGATACCATAATCCAAACTCTTATATTCCTTTGAGATACCTGAAAATCCTCTTCACTGCTAATACACGTGATTCCTTTGGTGTTGTTTGAAATCATGCCACCTATCCAACTGCCTACATTACATTTGGTCTGGATATTGTCACATATAGTAGGCTACCAATCATTGGCCTATATTGCCTCTGATCGGTAGACTTTGAATCATCATCTTTGCTCAACTTGCAATTGGTTGTCATCTGAGTGATAACTGGTTTGCAATCTTCCATTCCAAACCTCTTTATCATTTCTCTGATATAATTGGTTTGATAAATAAAAATTCCTTGGTTTGTTTGACGTATCTGGAGACCCAAAAAGAATGATAGTTCTCCAAGTAATGACATTTCAAATTCGTTTTGCATGTCCTTTGCAAATTCCTGGCTTAACCTGTCATCAATACTTCCAAAAATAATTTCATCAACATAAACTTCAATTAATAAAATACTTTATTGAGTTACCTTGATGTAGAGGTTGTTGTCTACACTTCCTTTTCTGAACCCTGCCTGCTGTAGATATTTATCCAGTCTAGAGTACCATGCTCTAGGAGCTTGTTTTAGACCATACAAGGCCTTCTTTAATTTACACACATAATATGTGTTCTCTAAGAAATGAAATCCTTTTGGTTGTTCAATGTAGACTTCTTCTTCAAGTTCCCCATTCAGAAAATATGATTTTACGTCCATTCGATACACTTTAATATTTTTGGAGCATGCATAAGATAAAAGCAATCAGATTGCTTCCATTCTGGCAACTGGGTAAAATGTCTCTTCAAAGTCGATTCTTTCAACCTGTGCATATCATTTACATACCAATATAGCTTTGTTCCTTGTAACCTATCCATCTTCATTCAATTTATTCCTGTATACCCACTTTGTATCAATCACATTCTTATCCTTTGGTCTTGGAACCAATTCTAAAGCGTCATTTTTCTCTATTTGATCCAATTCTTCATCCATGGCCTTATTCCAAAATTCATCCTTGCTGGCCTCTTCAAAACAGGTTGGTTCAATCGTAGATGAGAGTGCTAGGTGTGTTTGTTCTGGTGAACGAATTGTTCTTCTAGTCTCAACTCCTTCATCTTTGTTTCCGATAATCTGATCTGAAGGATGATTCTTCTGTACTTGTCTGATAGGTGTCTTTGGAGGCACTTGCTGAACTTGCTCTTCTTCTTCTGTTGGATCATCTTCATCTTCTCCTTCTACTTATTTTTAATCTTCTGCTTCTTCTTCGTAAAGATGTTCCACTGATTCATTTTATTCTTCCTTTAATTATTGTCTACCTGTTTCATCAATTGTTACGTTGATGTTTTCCACAAATTTGTTCAATCTCAGGTTGTAAAACGTGTATGCTTTCCTTGTACTTGAGTAACCAACACATACTCCTTTGTCCATGTTGGAGCCGCCTTTGTTTTTTAACCCGTCACAATTTTCATTCAAATGCTTGAAATCTAAAGATGGTTTTCCTTTTCCCTCCGAAGAGATCGATGATCTCTAAGAGCTTGATCATGCAAGAAGCTATAGTTTTTCCACTCTCGAAGCAAGTCCTGCATTTCATAAGAATGTTCCCTATTTTCGCTCCACTTCGGAATCTCGCAGATCAGATACTATAATTCACGAATTCGCACGTCCCGAGTCACGAAGTGGCGAAGTCGTTTAAAGTTTTCACTAAAAACGGTAACCGGGGTAAAATCCTTCAACTCATGATTAGACGTCTTCGGGGTCTCGCGCTTCGGTGTTCGCCAAACCAATTTTTTTACTTTCACAGCCCCGAGGGTCGAGATCACGAGGTCTCATCTTGATAACCCAGGTCAAAGATTAAAGGCAAAAGCTAACCATGGTAAAAGTTGTTCTCGGCATTTCGTCACTCGGCACTATCTTTTTCAAAAGTTACAACTTCTGAACCCTGGCCCACAAAGTCACGAGGTAATTATAAAAGGATTAATTAATCAATTAATTCAATATTATTTTCACCTTAATTAAACCTTGTTATCGCGATCTCGCGGTTTCGTGACTCGGCATATAATTCTCCTAGGAACTTATCTTCGAAGTTCTGAGTTGCGATACGGCTAATAAAATGATTATAAAATTAATTATGCCTCAAATCGCGATTACCTTTAATTAAACCAAATTCGGTCCTCGCGGTCTCGGGTGTTGGAAACTCAAAATGTTAAAAGAAAATCCATGATATAACGAGTAGCGAGAAATTGATTAACGTGGGCAAGATTGAATTAATTAAGTTAAAGCAAGATATATCCCGCGTCTCGAGGTTTGCACGTTTCCTGAGGAAGCTTTTTCTCTCCATACTCCAACTGACTGTTAAACCGTTAGAAATTTATGACATTAATGGGAAATAGGGTAAATCTATGGATATAAGATCAGTTTTTACGACGAAAATTTAATTTTAAATATGATTGGACGGGCTTGTTTTGAAAGGTACAGTTTTTCAAATATATGGAATAGTTGTGTTTCATTATGCATTTCTCATAGCACGCAGAGCTCTTCACTACTGAGTAAACTAACTTCTGCATGTATACGCAGTTCTATCGCAGAAGAGCCAAAATGCAAGCTTCAGCTATGGCTCCGCAGAAAGCAGCAAAGGTGAATGTTGAGGTTGCAGGACAAAGCTCGGATAACGTCTCCGATACTTCACCCCGAAGTGTCGATTCGGTCCCAAACTGGTCATTTGTTTCAAACATCCTGCAGTCACAATTGGTAGATTATTCAGACGACTCCGACGGAAATGAAAAAGACGATCTCAACACCAAATATAAGATAGTGGTCCAATCCGGTATGCACAGAGTAGCAGCCAGACCACAGTTGCTCCCATATTATGACATGATCTGATGGGCATTGGATCATGTAGACATACCAACCAAGACTATCATGAACGGGCAACGAATCATTGTCGGGACTTTTAGGCCAGAGCATATACAAACCATGTATAAGCTCCCGACGACGTCTGACTACACATACGACGTTGAGTTCCTGGAGGAATTCAAAGAGAAGGACTGCATCCAGTATGATAAAACCATGCCAAGTTTGATAAAGGATTGGGTTTCGCGCACCGCGAAGTTCAAGGCTAATGACCAAGGTGTTTATTCAATCGCCTCGTTGGAGCCACAGTATAAATATGTGGCCATGATGACATGTCGACTATATGGGAGAGAGGAAACATCGCATTTTCTCCTTACTTGGGTGCCTCTAATATTTCGGGCCACAAAAGGTTGCTCTTTTAATTGGGAAAAGATACTTTAGGATAGTTTGGCCAACCGAGTCACAGAGTACCGGGAGCAAAAAGAAAATGGGAGGCCATCCTCATTTTTCATGTCCGCATATATTATGGATGCGATATGTTCCATGACACCTTTCCCATTGATGAGCTGGTGTTGGACTTCAGCCCAAGAGAAACCCATACATGTATATCATGACAAACTATGGGAGAACAAAGCAGAAAAGTTCACATATGAAATTTTTAATTGGGTGATGGTGCCCCTGCATATCGCCATTTTTGGGTACCCACCACCTCACATCTTGGAAAACATTGCAACAAATCTGAGTGGCATAGCGGATTGGTACTTGGAGGCAGAGTTTTCGTACTTCAGAATTTTCGGGGCTTTTGTTCCCCCTCATGCGCTGCCATTGTTCATCCCTGAAAAGTTGTCTTGTCACGAGGTCGCTCGGTAGATGGTAATGGGTGGGGTGAGTAAATAACTCAAAGGGTACTCAAAGAAGGTATGGCCTTCTTTTCCCATTCAGCTGAATTCTTATTCTTTGTTAGATTTCGGGCATGCCAAAGCCGAGGCTGCAGCCCTGGAAGACCTAAGTTTGGTCTCCATTGAATATAAGAAACATGATCCACAGAGGGTTGTGAGCAACCATTTAGCTAATTGTGGGCTCAAGAGATTTGAGCATGAAAATTCACCCTCGGATGACATTTTTCGAGGGGCGAGGTCTTATGAAGATGTTCTAGCCCAGATCCAATCCTTAGCACCCGAAGACACAGCCTTTGTATTGATATTCCAGGAACATAGACGAAGATGTCTCCCCGTTGTGTTGGGAGGTGGGAGTCCGAATGTTTTTGAGGCGAAACAAAAGGATGCTGAAGGTTCTAAAGGCACAATTCCTGATCTTGGAAAACACCAGGAGGGGGAACAAACGAGGAATCCCGAAGCAGAGGTAAAGACTCCAGACCCGCCAAGGAAACAAAATCTGGAGGCTGAGGTAAAGACTCTGGACCCGCCAAGGAAACAGAAGCCAGAGACCGAGACAAAGACTCTAGGACCGCCAAAGAAGCAGAATCCTGTCGATACCCCAACATAATCGACAAAACAAATTGGAGAGCCCATCACCTCGGTCACACCCTTGCAGTCAACACAGGGAAATGTCGACGAGGGATCGATATTTAATGAAGAACTGAGGCCCATAAGAGCAGAAGAACTCCCTCCGAATGAGTTCTTTTTTGATAAGAAGAGGAAGGCTTTAGTGAAAAGAGAGTTCTATCAAGAAGGAGGGTCTACTGCTAAAAAATATAAAATCATCACGGATGGAAAAGATAAGAAAAGTGACTAACTCGCCACTAAAATCGTAGGAACGCTGAGAGCGTATTCTTCGACAAATCAATTCTCAGTTGGACTTTTGAAGAACCAACTGAAAAGGAAAAATCACCAAATCAAGACCCTCGAGGCTAGATTAGCCAGAGCCACGAAGAACGCTAAAGGTCAGGCTAGCGTGGAAATGGAATAGGCCAGATTGGCTGACAGAAATGAAATAGAGGGGCTCAGGGCCAAGCTCAAGCAAGCACATTCGATGGTCCGAGATGGTCAAACGAAGGCGAGCCAGCAGAGAAGTTTCATCGAACAGCTACAGGCTCGGGTAGAAATCGTCGAGAGCAAATTGATAGACATCGGGATATTTAAGTCCCAAGCGATCGAGATTCGGAGCAGAATCTCTTCGGCGCAGCAGAATTTGCTCACCAAGGTGGGAGCTATTCGGGAAAACTATCTGCTGGTCCATCAATTTTCTGAGAACTTATTGGCCAAAGAAAGAGATGCAGGAGCAGCTCAGGTCGCCTTCCAAGAGGCAGTAATAGCCACTAACAACCAGGTTTCGGCAGGTGCTCCTAGGTTCACCATCTCGGAGCAGACCCGAGGAAATATTTTGTTGAAGGATTGGGAGCACAACATCGCCTTGGGCAAGGAACAAACCCAAAAGGTAACCAACTCCCTCGAAGAAACTTTTAATTCTATTGACGGCGAGCTGCTGGGAATTGACAGCGGAGGCAATGCCGAAGCATTGATGTAAATGAATGTGGAACAGATCTCACTTGATATGAAAGATAAGGAAGAAAGAGATCTAGCTGATATCTCTCAGATGAATATGGTGGACATAGTCCAAGTTGATAAGTATATGATCAAACCCAGCGCGCAACTAAGTGCCATCGACATCATCGATTCACAAATGGAGGACAAGTTGCAGCAATTAGCCCAAGAATATTATTTCGCCAAGGCCAGCTGTCAAGAAGAACCATCACGACTCATATCTCAGCTTGTGGAAAGTTGTATCGCCTGTACCGGACTCACAAAACGGAAAACACCTGGAACCAAGTGAAGACAGAGTAGGAGAAACGGAGCGATTTCTCTCTCCTCTGTCATAACCGAAATTTGATGACTATTGAGATTGTACCAGCTTTACTAAAAATTGTATAAATATATCCCTGAAAGAAAGAAACAGGGTTGGACCTTTTTGAGTCATTTGTAATAGAGTTTTCACATTGAGAATTAATACAAGCAGATCTGGAGATTCTCAATTCTATCACTTCTGTATTACAAGTTTTCTTCCTTGTATCTCATTTTTTACATTGCAATTCATGTTCATAATTGATGTGCTTCGTTATAATTTAGTACGACCACTACTATAGCGAATGAATTTGGGTTTTCTGTAATTTCTTATTGTCTTTCCTCTGCACCAGCTATTAGCTGTGTAAGACCAATCTGCATTTTCAGAATTCTACATATATTCTTTGTTACATTGGTTATTTTCTTACATATTTTCCTCTTTCATTTATATCGTAAGTTTTTTCCCTTGGTTGGAACCTTACACTGTGAACGGCTTAATGTTTTTCTCCCATCTCACCCCTTTTATTAAAATATGATACAGTTACAGGAACGAGCCTTAGTTTTGCATCTGTATTTTATTTCTGCAATCGTAAGTTCTCTTTTATAATACCAAACTGAGACAACACTTAACCTTTCTTACAGTTTTTCATATCTTTACTGTCCCCCCATGACAGTTCCTATACCAATTCAACCTAACGTTGAACCTGGACTACTGAATCAAACACACATTGCCTTAAACCTCTTCGACACCATTCTTAAAATGGAAACTAACTAGGCTGAACTCGAACAATCATGGACAACCATTGAACGAGACATAACTACCCAGGAACAGTTGGAAGCTAGACAGCAACAATGTAGAAACTTTCCCTAGTTTCCTTTACCGAGAATTTACTCTTCCTTCTTCTACACCATTACCTACTTTCGGATGAATTGACACTGTACTTTAAGCCTTAGGTACAAACTCAGGAACAACATCTTTCTGGTGCCGTTGTCGGGGACCGAAGTTACAAAATCTTTTCCCTGGGAAAACGACAATTGTTTTTCGTTGAAAGTGTTACCCTTTGATAGTGGAAAAAGGGTACCCACCCTTTAAGGCTTTTTATCATTCACTTGGTGACTCCACTAAGAAATAAACTGGCATTCGTTCGAAGGAATACCAGACAAAACCCGGATGGTGAGCAGATTACGCCCGTTACCGATCCCGAAAAAATTCTAAAGGCGAGAGGCTCTTTAAGGCCGACCGCTGCATTTTACCAACTTGAAATCCCGTCACCGAAGGCTGAGAGTCCTTCTGAACCCTCAACATCACTCAGTCCTCGCGTTCCTTATCCTTCCTCACCAGACTTTCCTCTTCGCGAAGAAAATAAAGATTCCCTTTTTGTTTTCCAAAACCCCCTGTATAACTCCCCACAAACAACGATGGCAGCTGCTGGAGGAGGAGGTGGAGGGTTTATAGGAGGAGGCGGAGGGTTTATCGGAGGAGGAGGGGGAGGAGTTCCTCTAGGGGGAGGTGGAGGAGCCCCTCTTGGAGGAGGTGGAGGCCAGGGGCCTCCCCCCCCCTCCTAGAGTTTTCGCGAAAGTTGCAGCCAGATACGCTCCATTAGTATTGCCCATCCCCCTACACGATCTTCCAGAAGAAGTGGAGGAATGTGATATAGGAACCGAAAAAGAATCCAGTGTAGTAAAGATATCCAAGTTCCTCCCTCCCAAAGTAAAGGTCAAGTACAGAGACTTACTCAGATAGTACAAAGATGTTTTCGCCTTGTCCTATGATGAATTGAAAACGTATGACACTTCCATTATTGATCATAAGATACCTTTGAAGCGTGGGGTCAAACCGTTTAGGCAAAAGCTTAGGCAAATTAACCCCATTCTGTTACCTGTGATAGAAAAAGAAGTTAAAAAACTCTTGGATGCGAAAATAATTGTACCTCTGAGATATTCGGACTGGGTAGCTAACCTAGTCCCAGTCAGGAAAAAGAACGGGGAAATCAGACTGTGTGTGGATTTCTGGAACTTAAACAAGTCGTCTCTCAAAGATAATTATCCGCTGCCCAAGATGGAACATGTACTAGAAAAAGTAGTTGGATCAAACCGAATGTCTATCATAGATGGGTTCTCTGGTTCTAACCAAATCGCCATGAATGAACAAGACAGGGAAAAGACTTCTTTCACCACACCGTGGGGTACATTTATGTATGAAAAAATGTCGTTTGGTTTGATGAATGCAGGGGCTACATTCCAGTGCACTATGGACATCGCTTTCGTAGGAGAAAGAGACAAGTTCGTAGTCATCTACCTCGACGATTTGACGGTTTTTTCTAAAACCGATGAAGAACACTTGATCCATATGAAACAGACTTTCGAGAATTGCCGCAGGTTTGGTCTATCTTTGAATCCAAAGAAATTGCATTTCGCTATGTGAGAAGGTAATCTTCTGGGCCATATCATATCTAGAGATGGGATCAGGATTGATCCTAAGAGGATTGAAGCAATAAATACTATAAATATTCCCAGAAATGTAAAGGAGATTCAATCTTTCTTAGGAACTATAAATTTTTTACGAAGGTTTATTCCCAATTTCGCTGAGATTGTCAAATTGATCACAGGCATGTTGAAGAAGGATAGTGGAGTAAATTGGACGACTGAAGCCAGAGCATCGTTTGCGCATATTAAAAAAGTCATAAGCGAGGCACCTGTGTTAGCAAGCCCAGATTATCTGAAAGATTTTCTTATCTTCTCATTTGCTTCCGAACACACTACCGCCGTAGTGCTCCTACAAAAGGATGACGAAGGGTTCAAATGGCCGATCGCATTTTTTAGCAAGAGCCTCAGAGACGCAGAACTGAAATATGACATAATGGAAAAGCAGGCGTACGCCATGGTGAAAGCGCTAAAGGCGTTTAGAACTTATGTACTACATTCCAAAATTATCGCGTACGTGCCTACCAGTTCTGTGAAGGATATCCTGGTACAGCCAGACAGTGATGGAAAGAGAGGGCGATGGCTTGCTAAAATCCAAGAATTCGATTTGGAAGTTAAACCGACCAAATTGATAAAAGGGCAAGGCCTAGCCAGACTCTTAGCTGAATCAAATATCAGGGCTCTTGATATAAATTGCCTGCAGGGAAGCAACGAAGACGTGGACCTAAATGAACCAGATGAAGAAACGAGTCCAAACCAGATCGAAGAGAAGTTCTTATCATCGGGCTGGTACAGAGACATAGTGTTTTTCTTGCTGAACCTGAGATGCCCAGACGAACTATCACCGTCTAAACGCAGAACTTTAAAACTCCATGCTGTAAAATATTGCATCGCCGAAAATCAGTTGTACTGGAAGGATCCACTCGGGTTCCTGCTAGTCTGTTTGGTTGAGTCAGAAACTCCACGGGTTATAGAGGAATTTCATGAAGGAGTTTGTGGGGGACACCATGCATGGAGAGCCACAGCCTATAATATTTTGAGGGCCGGGTACTATTGGCCGAAACTATTTTCAGACATCAATGCAAAAGTACGTGCGTGCAACCCTTGTCAAATATTCGCTGGTAAACAGAAAATCCCCACACTGCCACTCGTTCCAGTCAAAATTGAAGCTCCATTTCAACAATGGGGTCTAGAATTCATAGGGGAAATTAATCCTCATTCCAGTGCTCAGCATAAGTGGATCTTAACAACTACGGATTATTTCACTAAGTGGGTGGAAGCCATTCCAACCAAAAGGGCAACAGACTCGGTGGTGATCGATTTCTTGGAAGACAATATCTTGTTAAGATTCGGGTGTCCCTGAAAGATAGTTATCGATAATTCCCGAGCCTTCAAATCTATGGCTATGATCAGCTTCTGTCAGAAGTATAATATCGTTCTCGGCCATTCCACTGCATATTACCCCTAGGGGAATGGATTGGCCGAATCATCTAACAAGAGCCTGGTGAACATAATCAAGAAAGTACTGGATGAAAATAAAAGGTCTTGGCATGTGCACTTGAAATACGCATTATGGGCAAACCGCATCAGTACTAAAAGGTCTATCGTCATTTCACCATTTCAAATGGTCTATGGGACAGAGGTGGTCTTACCTATAAGCCTAGCGCTGCCAGTGATGAAGTTATGGCAGGATCAAAACGAAGAACCAAATCATGTAACCAGGAGAATTAACCAGTTGATCGAGGTTCAACAACATAGAGTTGAAGTTGATGAAAAAATGCAGAAGTACCAGGATGAGATGAAAGCATTGTTCGATCTCAAGGCAAGAGACAGGGAATTCCTTCCAGGTGATTTAGTACTAAGATGGGATGCCAGAAAAGAGGAAGTCGTGAAGCATGGTAAATTTGACCACCTCTGGTATGGACCATTCAGGGTCTCAGCTCCGGAAGGAAAAAATTCCTTCCTGTTGGAAAACATCGACGGAGAATTCCTCAGCGCCCCTGTCAATGGGCGATATCTGAAACATTACATGACATAACAGTGGCCATTTAAACAAAAAAAAAAAAAAAATGAAATTTGTGTACATACATGCATTTTTATTTGAAACACTACCCTTTTGGCTTTCTATTTTCTTCTGTTCATAATTTTTAAAACATATTTCGAATAAGGTTCATATTTTCTTTTTACAGGATTCCAGTTGCTTGCAAAGCTAGCGGGAAGAGTAATTCGCGAGGCGGTGTCAGAAATAAATCGGCATGAAACAGGTGATACCTAAAACTAGCTTCATAGTGCACAAAGAAAGTGAAAAGAAAAGGTAAAGCTGAGCTTTCTCAATACACAGGTTATGAAAGACTGTTAAAGTAAAACAAGGTAATGTCATTCAAACTACAATATCGGCTAAAACGTTAGATAACAGGATTATTGTTGGCTTGATAATTTTCGAGTTAAAATGATTTGAATGAATACACTAAATCTAAAAACAGGCAGTCAAAATAACTGTCCCCAAAGATATCTACAAGAGCCAGTCTCGAACTGTTTTGATCTTCTGTATTTTCAATCAATGAATCGTTGCGTTGTATCCTGCCTGTTTTCAGGTCTAACTTTTGAAAAGCTACCATCCTTTCGTTTCATTACGAAGGAATAAAAGTTTTTCGTTTTAGCCTTTTGAGTCTCAAAACAGATTGTGGAAAGAAAGCGGGTCCTCACAACTACTTGATCCCCTGCTAAGCGAAGGAACATTTAGAGCGATCTTAACTTTCTTAGGTTTTTCAACAGCATTGGAAGAATCAAAGCTTGCTCAAATGGGATGCCCCTTAAAAAAATTATTTTCCTTTTATCCCTAAGAACCAAGGTGTTGTGAGGGTCAAAGGAAGCTTGGTACCGAGTAATCAAAGTATGTTGACAGGCCTCTGAGGAAAAATATTACACAGATATCAGCCCTGATACAAACTGATTGCCCTCATCTTTGCGCTCAAAAAATAAATTATAAGACAGGTGGTGAAAGGAAATTCAGAAATGATTGCCCCCACCTATTCCAGGAAGACGATGAAAGGAAATTCAAAAATGATTGCCCTCGTCTCAGCATTTAAATGCATAAATATTTTCCAAAGTGGTGAAAGGAAATTCAGTAAAAGGGGCCAGATAACTTCACCGGGAGGTTTTTATACATGAATATCACTCTACTCTGGTAACCAATGCTTTCTAAGAACGTGATCCACATCCCAAATTCAGACGGGACTTCCTGATTAAAAAACATATAATCTCATTCCTTTGATACAAGCCGAGAGCCAGAAGATCTGTTGGGTCTCCTAGGGTCGTTTTGACTGTCTTAAAACATACCTAAAGTTAGTAGTGGGAAAGGGAAAATTGTGAAAGGGACTACAGCTGTGTTGAAAAGAGTATATGATTTTGAAAAAAAATCTCGAGGTAAAGAATGGAGTCTTTTCCCCCCTTCAATCCTTTTTCCTTGAATTTTTTCCGCCTGATTGAATTTTCGACTCCATTTACCCAATATTGGCACGTGGTGTACTGTTCTTCCCGCCTCACAGGAAGGAGGGATCCCTAGTTGGAGCCTATGTTGGAGACGCCTTTGTTTTTTAACCCGTCACAATTTTCATTCAAATGCTTGAAATCTAAATATGGTTTTCCTTTTCCCTCCGAAGAGATCAATGATCTCTAAGATCTTGATCACGCAAGCAGCTACAGTTTTTCCATTCTCGAAGCAATTCATGCATTTCATAAGAATGTTCCCTATTTTCACTCCACTTCGGAATCTCGCAGATCGGATACTATAATTCACAAATTCACACGTCTCGAGTCACAATTGGTAAATTATTCAGATGACTCTGACGGAAATGAAAAAGATGATCTCAACACCAAATATAAGATAGTCGTCCAATCCGGTATGTACAGAGTAGCATCCAGACCACGGTTTCTTCCATATTATGACATGATCCGATGGGCGTTGGATCATGTAGATATACCGACCAGGACTACCATGAATAGGCAACGAATCACTGTCGGGACTTTTAGGCTAGATCATATACAAACCATGTATAAGCTCCCGACGATGTCAGACTACACATACGACGTTGAGTTCCTGGAGGAATTCAAAGAGAAGGACTGCATCCAGTATGATAAAACCATGCCAGGTTTGATAAAGGATTGGGTTTCGCGCACCGCGAAGTTCAGGGCTAATGACCAAGGTGTTTATTCAATCGCCTCGTTGGAGCCACAGTATAAATATGTGGCCATGATGACATGTCGGCTATATGGGAGAGAGGACACATCGCATTTTCTCCTTGCATGGGTGCCTCTAATATTTCGGGCCACAGAAGGTTGCTCTTTTAATTGGGAAAAGATACTTTCGGATAGTTTGGCCAACCGGGTCACAGAGTACCGGGAGCAGAAAGAAAATGGGAGGCCATCCTCATTTTTCATGTCCGCATATATTATGGATGCGATATGTTCCACGACACCTTTCCCATTGATGAGTTGGTGTTGGACTCCAGCCCAAGAGAAACCCATACATGTATATCATGAAAAACTATGGGAGAACAAAGCAGAAAAGTTGACATATGAAATTTTTAACTGGGTGATGGTGCCCATGCATATCGCCATTTTGGGCACCCACCACCTCGTATCTCGGATAGCATTGCAACAAATCTAAGTGGCATAGCAGATTGGTACGTGGAGACAGATTTTTAGTACTTCAGAATTTTCGAGGCTTCTTTTCCCCCTCATGCACTACCATTGTTCATCCCTGACAAGCTGGCTTGTTGCGAGGTCGCCTAGCAGACGGTAATTGGCGGGGTGAGTAAAGAACTCAAAGGGTACTCAAAGAAGGTATGGCCTTATTTTCCCATTCAGCTGAATTCTTATTCTTGGTTAGATTTCAGGCATGCCAAAGCCGAGGCTGTAGCCCTGGAAGACCTAAGTTTGGTCTCCATCGAATATAAGAAACATGATCCACAGAGGGTTGTGAGAAACCATTTAGCTAATTGTGGGCTCAAGATATTTGAGCATGAAAATTCACCCTCGGGTGACGTTTTCCAAGGGGCGAGGTCTTATGAAGAAGTGTTAGCCCGGATCCAATCCTTAGCACCCGAAAACACAGCCTCTGTATTGAGATTCCAGGAACATAGACGAATATGTCTCCCCGTTGTGTTGGGAGGTGGGAGTCTGAATGTTTCTGAGGTGAAACAGAAGGATGCTGAAGGTTCTAAAGGCACAATTCCTGACCTTGGAAAACACCAGGAGGGGGAACAAACCAGGAATCCCGAAGCAGAGGTAAAGACTCCAGACCCGCCAAGGAAATAGAATCTGGAGGCCGAGGTAAAGACTCCGGACCCGCCAAGGAAACAGAAGCCGAAGACCGAGAAAAAGACTCCAGGACCGCCAAAGAAGAATAATCCTGTCGATACCCCAACAGAATTGGCAAAACAAATCAGAGAACCCATCACCTCGGTCACACCCTTGCAGTCGACACAGGGAAATGTCGACGAGGGATGGATATTTAATGAAGAACTGAGGCCCATAAGAGCAGAAGTACTCCCTCTGAATGAGTTCTTTTTTGATAAGAAGAGGAAGGCTTTAGTGAAAAGAGAGTTCTATCAAGAACGAGGGTCTACTGCTAAAAAATATAAAATCATGACCGATGGAAAAGATAAGAAAAGTGACCAACTCGCCACTGAAATCGCAGGAACGCTGGGAGCATATGCTTCGGCAAATCAATTCTCAGTTGGACTTTTGAAGAACCAACTGTAAAGGAAGAATCGCCTAATCAGGACCCTCAAGGCTAGATTGTCCACAACCACGGAGAATGCTAAAGGTCAGGCTAGCATGGAAATGGAACAGGCCAGATTGGCCGACAGAAATGAAATAGAGGGGCTCAGGGACAAGCTCGAGCAAGCACAATCGATGGTCCGAGATGGTCGAACGAAGGCGAGCCAGCAGAGAAGTTTGATCGAACAGCTGCAGGCTGGGGTAGAAATCGTTGAGAGCAAATTGATAGACATCGGGATAATTAAGTCCCAAGCGATCGAGATTCGGAGCAGAATCTCTTCGGCGTAGCATAATTTTTTCACCAAGGTGGGAGCTATTCGGGAAAACTGTCTGCTAGTCCATCAAGTTTCCGAGAACTTATCGGCCAAAGAAAGAGATGCAGGAGCAGCTCGGGTCACCTTCCAGGAGGCAGTAATAGCCACTAACAACCAGGTTTCGTCAGGTGCTCCCAGGTTCACCATCTCGGAGCATACCCGAGGAAATATTTTGTTGAAGGATTGGGAGCACAACATCGCCTTGGGAAAGGAACAAACCGAAAAGTTAACCAACTCCCTCGAAGAAAATTTTAATTCTATTGACGGCGAGCTGCTGGGCATTGACAGCAGAGGCAATGCCGAAGCATTGATGCAAATGAATGTGGAACAGATCTCACTTGATCTGAAAGATAAGGAAGAAAGAGATCTGGCTGATATCTCTCAGATGAATATGGTGGACATAGTCCAATTTGATAAGTATATATTCAAACCCAGTGTGCAACTAACTGCCATCGATATTATCGATTCACAAATGGAGGACAAGTTGCAGCAGTTAGCCCGAGAATGTTATTTCGCCGAGGCCAGCTGTCAAGAAAAACCATCACGATTCATATCTCAGCTTGTGGAAAGATGTATCACTTGTACCAGACTCACACAACGGCAAACACCTGGAACCAAGTGAAGACAGAGTAGGAGAAACGGAGCGATTTCTCTCTCCTCTGTCATAACCAAAATTTGATGACTATTGAGATTCTACCTGCTTTACTAAAAATTGTATAAATATATCCCTGAAATAAAGAAAGAGGGATGGACCTTTTTGAGTCATTTGAAATAGATTTTTCACATTGAGAGTTAATACAAGCAGATCTGGAGATTCTCAATTCCGTCACTTCTGTATTACAAGTTTGCTTCCTTGTATCTCATTTTTTACATTGCAATTCATGTTCATAATTGATGTGCTTCGTTATAATTTAGTACGACCACTACTATAGCGAATGAATTTGGGTTTTCTGTAATTGCTTATTGTCTTTCCTCTGCACCAGCTATCAGTTGTGTAAGACCAATCTGCATTTTTGAAATTCTACATATATTCTTTGTTACATTGGTTATTTTCTTACATATTTTCCTCTTCCGTTTATATCGTAAGTTTTTTCCCTTGGTTGGAACCTTACACTGTGAACGGCTTAATTTTTTTCTCCCATCTCGCCCCTTTTATTAAAATATGATACAGTTACGGGAACGAGCCTTAGTTTTGCATCTGTATTTTATTTCTGCAATCGTAAGTTCTCTTTTATAAGACCAAACTGAGACAGCGCTTAACCTTTCTTATAGTTTTTCATATCTTTACTGTTCCCCCATGACAGTTCCTGTACCAATTCAACCTAACGTTGAACCCAGACTACTGAATCAAACACACATTTCCTTAAACCTCTTCGACACCATTCTTAAAATGGCAACTAACCGGGCCGAACTCGAACAATCATGGACAGCCATTGAACGAGACATAACTACCCAAGAACAGTTGGAAGCTACACAGCGACAACGTAGAAACTTTCCCTAGTTTCCTTTATCGAGAGTTTACTCTTCCCTCTTCTACACCATTACCTACTTTCGGATGCCTTGAAACTGTACTTTAAGCCTTAGGTACAGACTCAGGAACAACAGTCCACATGAGAGTCAAACTTTCCCATTCCGCCATCTTCTCTTTTGATGTAGCATTTAATTCCAAAAACTCTGAAGTGCTTCATATTTGCTGGTCTACCTTTCCATAGCTCATAAGGAGTTTTGTCAGTGTTGTTTCTGAGCATTACCTCGTTTTGAATGTGAATTTTTGTATGCACTTCATGTGCCCAAAAGATATCTGTCAATTTGGAATCCATTAGCATTGTTCGAGCGATTTCCTGTACTGTCATGTTCTTTCTTTCAACAACTCCATTTTGTTGAGGTTTCCTAGCAACAGAGAATTGCCTTTTTATTCCATGCTTGCTGCAGTAGTCCATAAATTCCTTTGAAGTGAACTCTCCTCTATTATCAGATCTCAAGCATTTGATTTTTGAATCCATTTCATTTTCAACCATTTCCTTGCAGACCTTGAAGTTTTGAAAAGATTCTTACTTATTCCTGAGAAAGAAAACTGCAGTCATTCTTGTATAATCATCAACTAATAACATAAAGTATTTCTCACCTTTTAAACCCTTTGTTGTAGTTGGTCCAACTATATCAACATGCACAATTTCTAGTGGTCTTGTTGTTGAATATTACTTTTATTTAATCTTGGTCTGTGTTTGCTTTCCTTGTTGACAATGCTTGCATAAAGTGTTGGTTGTTTCGTGATCTGGGACATTTCTCTAACTGCTTCCCTTTTGTTGAATTTGACAAGGTTATCAAAATGTATGTGACCCATTCTTTTGTTCCATAGCCAAATTTCATCTTCCTTTCCTAGGCAACACTTTTCATTTCCAATTTCACTTAATACATATATGTTGCTTGAAGTTCTCGCAGTTGTTGCAATCAATTTTCCTGAACCTTCTTTTCTTATCTCGCACTTTTGTGAATCGAAAGTAACTTTATGACCTTGGTCACACATTTGACTCACACTTAGAAGATTATGTTTCATGTATTCTACTAGTAGAACATTTTCTGCCTTGGTATTCTTGTTCCCAATTATGATTGTGCCTTTTCCAATGATTTTAGCTGAATCATCATTTTCGAAGGAGACTGATCCATCTCTTTCCTTTCTTAATGTAAGAAACCTGTCTCTATCACCTATCATGTGTTTTGAACAACCATTTTCAACATACCAACCACCTTCCTTCTTCTTATCTTGTAGAGTGAGTGTGCATTCTTCATTGCTATACTGATTTTTCTTTCTTATCCATGTCCTTTTTTGAGGTTCTTGTCTGTCACTGTTGTTGTTCTGTTGTAGTTCTCTAGGAGGGACTGACATTCTGCAATATTTGGCCATGTGTCCAAAGTTGTTACATTTGTAGCATTTCACTTCAGTGCTCAAATATTCAGACCTGTTGTAACCTCTTCTCTGTGTTTCGCTAGGACTTCTTAGATAACCATTTTGTGTATGACTTTCAAAGTTGTTTATGTTCTTGTTGTTAGCTCTTCAATTCACAACTTTATGTCCAAAATTATTACATGCATAACATAAACCAAAAAATATAGTTTGATACCTGGGAGTTGAAGATCTTCTGAAAGGAGGTACTCTTATGAATCATTCTTCTTCCCGAGGCCTGTCTGTTTCCATCAGTCGTTGATTTTGAAATCTGAATCTTCTCGGTGGAGGAGTTCCCCTGTAATTTTCTTTGTAGACATTCCTATCCCCTTTGATTGTTTCTGCATAGATTTTTGGATATGTTCCTTGTTCTGTTGTTTTGGATCTTGATCCCTTTTCTTTATGATAGTATCCAAGTTCAGACTTGTCATGATGAGGTTTTTGAGTGCTGATAATGTCATTCAAAAATTTTGAGTTGTTCTGCATATTTTTCTTTTGAAGATCCTTTCTTAATGTGACAATTTATGCTTCCAAATTTCCAATGATCTTGTCTCTTCCTTCTAGATGTTCTTTGAGTGCTTATTAAATTATTTTATCTTCTTCAATTTGAACTTTCAAATTTGTGATATTTTGTTCTAGTTCCTGAGTCTCTTATTTCTTGTCTAGTTCTGCTTGTAGTTTCTTGTTTTTCTTCTTTTATCTTCTGATAAATTCTATGGAACACAAAAATTCTTCTCGGTAGTCAACGTCTGCCTCTTCATATTCTTCTTCGACCTCTTCATATTATTCTTCGGCCTCTTCATATTCTTATTCAAAGTCTTATTTATCAGAGTCTTCTACTACCATGAATATAACTCTTTTTGTCTCACTGTCACTGACTTCATCTTCATCTTATGATGGGATTTCTTCTTTGGTGCATAATTTTTTCTTGAAAACTTTCTTTGTGATTATTTTTCCTTTATATGTTTGTTTTCTATTTGAGTAACCTTCGTCATTTTTTCTTATGAGGACATTTGTTAGAAAAATGACCAATACCATCACAATTAAAACAAATCAAAGGAAGCTTACCTCGATACCTTTCGTTGTTTCCCTTGTTCAATATTCTGACAAAGTTGGCCACTTCTTCATCATCTTCCCTTGCTCAATCTTCTAACAAAGTTGGTTGCTATGTCATTTTTCTTTTTTCTTTCCCTATTTCTTTGACCTTTTGGATGCTTTGAAGGATCCTTCTTTTATATATGGATTTTCCTGTTCATTTCTCATTTCATATGCTGTGAAGATTCCTTGTAGGTCGTCCATGCTTATTGATTTTAGATCTTCTCTTCCTTCTAGTGCTGATATCTTAGGGTCAAATCTCATAGGAAGAGATCTTAGTAACTTTTGAACAATTATAGATTCTTTGATTTCTTCTCCCAATCCCAATATTGCATTTACTGTTTCATCGACTCGTAAAAAGTAAGATGTAATATTTTCATCTTCCTTCATATTTAGTTGTTTGAACTGACCTCTGTAAGTTTGAAGCTTTGCTTCTTTGAATTTTGAATCTCCTTCATAAATATTTCAAAGTTTGTCCCAACCATCCTGTGCCTCAACTTGCAAAACTTCCTTAACTTTAACAATAAGAGACTAGCATTCTCATCAAACTTTACTTTAGTCTCACATGACCTATTTTGGATTAGTCAACAACCCTAACATGAAATAATCATAACTATGTACCTGTAATGAATAAATTTTTTAAAATAGTACACAATGTTCTTCAGTGTGTTGTATACAATTCCTCCAGGTGTCACTACTTGGAACCTCTCAGAAAAGGAGTTATAGCTAAAATAGCATACCTTGTTGAATTCTGTCTTATTTTAGAGGGCGAACTTGTAGAGCATGCCTGGCATAGAATATTTATTGTATGGATATGAAACTTTTACATAGAATACTAAAGACTGTACGCTAACCAACACATTTGGTATTACTAAATTTGGATATATTATGAATTCGTTATGATGTTTTTACCTGAATCACCTGTTTTAGACTAGTTTCAGGACTAGCCACAAACCTTATTTTCCACGGAGTGTAACTCCAAAAATACAATGACCCACAAGCTGAAATTCTCACCACAACTACTTGGATGTGTTTCCTCAATGGCCTCCCAATTTCACGGTCTGAATCATTCTAGAAAAAACTTTATTGCAAAAATGGTGATATGACATGTAAATAACATTCCTTAGAAAGCATCATCAAAAGAATTTATCCTCCCTTGAATTTTGACCTTCTTTACTTCACCTTCCCTCTAAAATTCGGCTTAGATATCCTTTGGTTACCTCAGTCACATGTAGATATTCAATATTCTCAA
The DNA here is from genome assembly GCA_009831015.1 of Picea engelmannii. NCBI lineage: Eukaryota > Viridiplantae > Streptophyta > Pinopsida > Pinales > Pinaceae > Picea > Picea engelmannii. Next base: position 55,413 of record ML810434.1, read on the forward strand.
GTGTGATTTAAAATGAGAGAGCCTTGCCTCTTATTTATACTTTCATGTATCTTCCTCAAGGGGTTACCTTTTAACCATCTTAACCTAATTTCCTTATTTTAGGGCTAACTCACTTCTAACCACTTTCCATAATTAGAAATTTCTCCATTTACTTTACTATTTAAATAATCCTCGTTTACTTTTTCACTTCACTTCATTATTTAGATAATCCTCTTTGACTTTGTCACTTCACTTTATTATTTAGATAATCCTCTTTGACTTTGTCACTTCAGTTTATTATTTAAATAATCCTTTTTGACTTTGTCACTTCACTTTATTATTTAAATAATCCTCTTTGACTTTGTGACTTTACTTTATTATTTAAATAATTTCTTCTTTGCAAGCACTTTGACTTCTTTGACCTTTTGGGGCTTCAAGCCAACATATGAGGGTCCTCCAACTTCGTAAGGCCATAACTCTCAAACCGTGAGGAGTTATGTGGCATTCCACATACCACCAGAAATGGAATGACATGTACTATCCATATAGAATAGTATTACCTGAAAATATATCAAAAAACATACCATTATACATCAAACAAACTTGGGTCCATTACCCAAACCTTTGTGCTACAGAAATTTGCTACCGGACTTTCTTCAAGGGTTGACATCAATGAAAACCAACCCAATTAATCAACATAGTAAAGAAAAATTTAGTGGTAGCCACATTTCTCTCTAAGAAGAGAGTAGGAGAGACCAAACATTGCATCAACTCAACCATTTCATCAACCAATGGTTGAATCGATTGTTGGAGAACCATAATTATTTTGGGAACAAAAGATCCTTAAGGTGAGGACCATACTCTCTATACCTCTAGATTGGAAAGAAATATATGTGTAATATGGTATCCCTTGCAAATCCTATAAGGAAACTTAAGCTTGCATTAGATTCATATAGGTTTCTCAATAGTATCAATGTCCCCAACATTACCCGCATTGATTAGTTACTTGCCCCCAACATGATTTTCATTGGATAGTGGCTTTCCCCCAACATGATTTGCATTGGTTGGTGGCTTATCCCCTTGTATTCTCTTCTTCTTGTTGTTCTTCCTATTCTTATCCTTATTAAACTCCTATGTACTAGGAAAGTTATGGAGAACACTTTTTCCAGATGAATTAGAAGAAGAATTGATTTAACTTGTAAATAAAGCAAGGAGTCCAATTTGGTTTCATGTATTTGATATAAGGTTCTTACTTGAGAAGCATTAGGAGCATTAGGGACATTTGGAGTGAAAAAAAACCAAGACGACAATCCAAAAATGAATCTAGGAAGATTCAAGGTAGCCATTAGAAGGGTACTAGTTTTCCAAACAAAGGAAAATCACAAGGGTCCCCTTTGGTTGATAGCTTATGATTCAATATATATATATATATATATATATCAGGCCTTTAATGGGGTTGAAACATTACAATAAACACACACCTATAAAACACTCTCTAAGATTCATCCAACCAAACACACTAGCCAAGGTGATTAAGTTCAGAACTAGTAAAGATATGAAAAGGGTATTCCAAAAGTCAACCTAGTATTCTAAGGGCTTAGGTCCAACCAGTGAAGGTGCGAGAGACAACTAAGGTAATTCTTTGCAAAAATCACCCAAGGTGTAAGAAACCTCATGAAGATGGGCACCCTCTAGGGGAGGGAAGGCAAATGTTATGCATATGTCTCAAGTACCACACCCACTTCCTCCTTGTAGTCACTTGGGTGAAAACCTAGGAAATAAAACTATGGTTAACACTTCACAATCGACGAATGGCCATAATAGTTGTGGGTCTGGTGTCTGCATATGGGTAGGAAATACAATATTTCATCCTCCACCCAAAAATTTGGAGAATAGGTGTCACCCTGAGGACTTTCCAATTCTAATAAAGCTTCCTAACATACATACCCCACTAAAAACTAATGAGAGGATAATATCAACACTTGCTTAAATTGACCTTGTGCTTGATGAGAATGTGAGGAATGCTTTCTCAACAAGTGTCTCTTTGTTAGGGACCTAACCTGTATAACCCCTCACATAGATAGAATAATATATTTTCCATTGAATAAAGGTTGGCATTAGTTAATAAGACCTATTTAATAAATATGAACATTTCAATGTAATAAGACCTAATAGAAGCTTCCTCTTCTGGAAAGATCTTCATCTAGAATGCTTTTTAGAAGATAGAATTAGTATAAATAAGAGTAGAAGGCATCATAAAGCTTTGTCTTGAGAATTATTGTAATAGATATCTACTTTGTTGGAGGTTTCCCCCTCGAAGAGGCAAGTGTACATTGTTTCCTATCAATAAAGGTATTATTTTGGTGTTGTGGTTTCATATACTATTCCATACCATTGCTATATTTATGTTCTCTGTTGCTATTTTGCTGGAATTCACTGCAATATTTCTATTTTCTGCTATTATAATATATCTGGTGCTTAACAAGTAGTATCAAAGAAATTTCCTTGGAAGGATTTGTCGGTCAATTTTTTTTTCTAGGGTAGAGATGTGTTCCGATGTCTTTAAACTACAAAGATCTGTCGTTTAGTGCATAAATCTATTATTGGAGAAGCATACATGCAAGAAATACAATAGGTACTTAAGCTCACATTGTTGGACACCTTGTAACCCCTATTGATACCCCTTCAAGTGGCAACGTATGAGATAATACCTGTATATGTACTTGTGCTTCCACCTACCTCGGGTATATCGTGAGACCCTCTAGCTATCCTAAAACCAACCATAGATCAATCTATCGACCACCTGACTGTTATAGTGCCATTGAGAACAAAACTTGGGAAGATACTCTCTAATACCTAGGTAATCAGGTAGTATGACTAAGGGTATGGTCTAGCATCCTTAGTTAGTGCCCTAGGATATTGGGCCAAGTACTACTGTTTGACCCCACACGTATATCAGAGAGCTATAGCATAGGGAAAACCCGTGTCTATAGGAACCCTGAAAACCCTAACCCTTGGGATCGAAACAAAACAAAACAGGAACATAGAAGATCTATTTCCCTGCAACCTTTCCTCTCGCATTTGGTTTGCAAAAATTACAAACATAGAAGGAATAGAGAATATCTATTGCCTTGTAACCTTTCCTTCTACTTTCGGGTTGTGAAAATTACTACACATTTATTTCATTTTTTCTTGTAAAGAATTGTCATTTTGATACTGAAGTATTATTCAGATTTGCATAAAACCCTAGAGAAGTTTAAAAAAAAAAAAAAAAGAGGGAATGAGAGAAAAATGGAGAAAAAAAAAAGATGGTGCCTGCCAGCACCCTTATTTGAAAAATATCTCATTGGATTCCTCTTTTATCCCAGATCATTGACACCTATCATTTAAAAAAAAATCACCTCCCCAAACCCTTATTTTAGACCTATCTCGTTGAATTTCCCCTTTTTCCCCTGATCGTTGTGATACCTATACGTTTTAACCTTTTTTTAACCTTCTCATACCCATATTTGGGGCCTATCTCATTGGATTCCTCTTTTTTCCCTAATTGTTGTGGTACCAATAATTTTTAACATTTTTTGTTACCTTCCCGCACCCTTATTTGAGACCTATCTCATCAGATTCCCCTTTTTTTCCCTGATCGTTGTGATACCTCTCATTTTTAACTTTTTTTTGTTTTTACTTGTGGTCCACTCCTCATCCACTCATGGATCCAACCCGCCAAGAAGAAATGAGTTCGAAACTTAGTATTGACCTTACTTCCCTTCAAGCCCAAATAAATAGGAACATTCCGACCATTCATGAAAAAATGGACTACATCAAAGCCCATCTTGGTACCCAAATCGTTGAAGTCCATTCTTCTCTCAACGAATTCATAGAAACATTATAGGGTCCTTCCTCCTTTGAACCACCTCTCTCTATTAAAGGTGTTGAATCAAACCAACCTCTACAGTCTCCTTTCAACTCCCTACCTCGTGACCCCCATCTCCCTAGAGTTGAGGTCAACAAATTTGATTGATTGGATCCACAAGCCTAGGTTACACAGATGGAACATTATTTATCCCTGTATGGTATTACTAATGAGTTAACCAAGATTCATTATGGAATTCTCTATTTGGATCCGGAAATATGGAAATGGTGGCAATGACGTCACAATGCACGCCAAGGGTATGTTTCTTGGTCATAGTTTGTTGCAGAGTTGTATGAATGATTTTACACAGACACCCACCATTTAGGACAACTAACCAATTTGAAACAGTCTATAACAATGGAATATTATATCATTTCTTTTGATCATTTGACTTTTTGAACAAAAGGCATGATAGATGTTTTCTTCAGAGAATGTTGTATTAGTGGCCTCAAGGATGGAATTCATGCCTAGGTTATCATGGCTCGCCCTCAGACTTGGTTGGAAGCCACTAAGTGTACCAAGGAGGTACAACAAGTCATCTTGGCCCAAAGCAGAAAACCCACTTTTTTCCCTCGACCTAAACCCAACCCCCTTTCTCCTTAGGCCACTCCTCTCAAGGTTCACAAGTTAACAAGGGTAGAAATGGATGAACGCCAACTCAAGGGTATTTTCTATAATTTTGATGATAAAAACTTTCCAGGGCACAAGTGTAAAGAAAAAAAACTTTTTATGGCCATTTCCAATGATGTTCCTGATGAAGATGTTGAGGTTTCATCTGATGTAGCACTACCATCAACTGATGATATTCCACCACCATATGATCCTCTTGAAGTTGAACCATTGATTTCACTACATGCTCTCACTGGTTTTTCAGCTCCTCAAACCCTCAAATTGATTGGTTACATTAAGCATAGGAAATTCATCATCCTAGTTGAGAGTAGCAGCACTCATAATTTCATTCATCATCACCTTCCCCAAGAATTCAATTACTATATCCGTGTTGTCAAAAAATTTCAAATCATGATTGACAATGGTGGTTCCATGAAATTTGTAGGGTGTTGTGAAAATGTGCGCTTACAAATTGGTCAATATAACTTGAAATATCACATGTTTTCTATTGACATGGGTGGTTGTGACATTGTTCTTGGTGTGAAATGGTTATGCACCTTAGGACCCATACTCATGGAATTTAAGGAGTTAACCATGAAATTCCAACAGGAAGGCCAACAATATAAATTCCAAGGCATTACTGCAGGATCTCTGGAGATCATCAGTTCCCGCCGCATGGAAAATTTACTCAAAAAGGGTCATTCTCGAATGATTGCCCAACTCCATTCCATTCAAGTAGTTGAGACACCCCCGATACATCCCAACCTTCAAGCTATACTTTCACGCCATCACACTATTTTCCAAACAACCTACGACATTCCCCCCTCTTGTGGTGACCATGATCATTCCATTCCTTTAATACCGATAGTTGTTCCTCCCAATGTTCTCCCTTATCGTCATCCTTTTTCTCAAAAAAAATGAATTGAGAAAATTGTCCACAAACTGTTACAAGCGGGTGTTATTCATCTTGGAACTAGCCCCTATCATGCCCCTATTGTCATGGTTCTCATGAAGGAAGGAACTTGGCGCATGTGTCCTGATTTTCGTGCCCTCAACAAACTTACCATTAAGGACAAATTCCCCATTCTTGTCATATATGACCTTCTAGATGAACTTAGTGGGGCTCAATACTTTACCAAAATCGACCTCCATTATGGCTAGCACCAGATACTTATGAAAGAGGAAGACATTCCCAGGATGAAATTTTACACTCATGAGGGCCACTATGAGTTCTTGGTAATGCCCTATGGTCTCTATAATTCTCCCTCCACTTTTAAAAGTCTCATGAATCATGTCTTTCATCCTTTCCCCTGTCACTTTGTGTTAGTTTTCTTTGATGAAATTATTATTTATAGTAAAACATGGCCAACCCATCTCACCCATGTAGATCAAGTTCTCCATCTCCTCTCCATGCACAATTTTTTTCTCAAACAATCCAAATGTTATTTTGGTGTCTCTGAAGTTGAGTACCTGGGTCATATTGTTGGCAAGGATGGTGTAAGGTTGGATCCTAAGAAAATTGAAGCTATGTATAATTGGCCTTGCCCAATAAATCTTAAAAGTTTGTGTGGTTTCCTAGGTTTAACATGATACTATCACAAGTTTGTTCAAAATTATGGAAAAATTGTGACCACCCTAACAACTTTCCTTAAAAATAATTCCTTTAGTTGGACTCCAAAAATAGACCAATCCTTCTGTTAGCAACAATTTTGGTATCGGGGCACAAAGGTACACAGGTCTGCAGGATTGCCCGGGAAGTGCCCAAGCGCAGCACGAAGGAGCCTCCCATTTGTTGCAGTTGAAATCGCCGATCGGCGAAGTGCCGAAAGTGCCTTTGGAGTCGAGCCCATGGTCCTAGTACCAAGTCCCTCCAACCGAGCCTCTAGACGAGGGCGGCTCCCTTTTAAATATCGAATGGCCCCTCGTCCATTCATCCTAAGGACGCATGGCACAAGATCTAGCCGCGTCGGTGTTTCGGCATTCGGGAGTTCATATGGTGAAGGTTTTATGTCTTTGAACATCGCGAAACCCCGAACCCTGACAGCGCCGAAAGCGCCGAAGTTGGGGCCCGCGACATCATGAAGCATTTTCAGCCATCCATCTAAAGGGAACACCTGGCAGCAAATTGATCCATCTTGGCATTTTGCCCAACACGACTCCAAAATGCAAAGAGTAGCTCCGTTATATTCTGATGCGCGAGGTGCCGGAAAAGTCCCGGACCTGGGCCCACGATATGGTCGGGAGAGTTAAGAGCCATCATATCTAGACGGACGCGTGGTGCCAGATTAAACCGTCTCGGCATATCGCTCATCACGATTTCAATCAGTAAGGATCAACCCTTTCATATTCGCGAACGCCGAAAGAGACTTGGGAATAGGCACGTGGTCAAAGTCCGTCGTCACTTGGAGAAAGGAAGGAGCTGCGTAAAGGAGGCCAAAGACGTCGAGTTCAGTTACAGAGGGGATCATTGTGATCTCCAGGCGCCATCGGACCCGATCTCAATATTGTTTCTAGAATTGAAGTAAATGAAGGCAAGAGTGGGTGGTTGAAACCTCCTTTCATTTATTAAGTGAGGGGAATGGAGGGTCTGGCGAGCCGCCTTCTCGTAGAGGTCCCGTGTATCGATTTTCTCAAAGAAGCCATGCCGAAGTCCTCAACGCGACAGAGAAGTTTGCACATGCTAGCCAAGCACTTAATGGATCAGCTACCCTCCTTACAGGAGCCATGTGTAGTTAAGATGGTGCTTAAAGAAAGATATCAATACGATTTTGACTGAAGGGACACCAAGCTTTGGGTGACTGGACACGCCTTTGTGAGGTGAATTTTCCTGAGTATATAGACTCAGTCTTTGTATTTTGTAAGTATCGATGGTTGAGCAGAGCTCCCGGTTGTAAAACTTTAATGAAGCATTGTTACTCTGGTTATGCATGGACTCTTGAGACTTCTTTCCTTATGAATGCCAGTTTCTTTCACGTCTTTGTTTACACTGTGTTAGAGCAGCTCGGAATTGGAGGATCCAGTCGAGTTGTAGCTGTTATAGGATGATGTTGGAATGGATCACTGTAATAGTTACGTTGTCTCTAATCGGTCCTTGTGATTTTCCCATCGCTGAGTGATTTGTAATTGGAGGATCTAGTCAAGTCCCCTTTCAGTTTTTTGAGACCTTGAACCAAGAGGATCTTGCATTCTGAGTCTTTCTTCTGCAAACCACTGAAAGCCTGTTGCCCAAAGTTGTTTGTTCACCTTTCTTACTAAGTCTTCCACATGTTCATCTTTTAATCAACCCACTGGCTGAAGTTAGATAAAGACCTCCTTTGTTCCTTACATGCCAGACCCAGTCCCTGAGTTAGAGTGATATCTCCTCGAGTCTCTACCCATCTATCTGATCATCCATTTAAAAACTATCATGACATAAAACTGATGGGTGTCGGGCTCTGCTCCTGCAAGCAATCCAGGAGTGACTTCTGACGCTAACACCTTCCAAGCCTTGAAGGATGCTATGTGCACTACTCTTGTATTGGCCCTACCTGATTTCACCAAGATCTTTTTTCTAGAATGTGATGCATCAGGGAGAGGAATCGGGGCATTCCTCATGGAAAATGGATGCTCTTTGGATTTCACCAGTAAACAATTGTTAGAGAAACATTTGGTCCAATAGATCTATGAAAAAGAAATGATGCCTATTTTGCATGTAGTGGATCTATGGAGCCCTTATCTATTGGGACAACACTTCCAAATTAAAATAGACCATCAAAGCCTCAAGTGCTTCCTGGAATAATGCATTTCATCCATAGAGAAACAAAATTGGGTGATCAAGCTGTTTGGCTATGATTATGAGATCATTTACAAAATGAGTAAAGAAAATGTGGTGGCTAATGATCTTTCCAGGAAATATGAAGATGAAGGTTCCGTCTTTTCCCTCTCATTCGTTGTATCCAACTGACTTCGGGATGTACGCCAAGAATGGTTGCCCGACCCCAAAATATCCATCCTCATCCAAAAATTGCAACAACATCCTCAAAATGCTACAGGGTACTTGTGGCACAATGAATAGTTTCACTATAAAGGTCACCTATATTTAAGCAAACAGTCAGCCCTCAAATCCAAGGTGCTCTCTGATCAGTTTCATGCTTCTCCTACAACAAGGAACTATGGTTTTAGCAAAACCTATGAACGGGTCAAAAGTCACTTCTTCTGGGAAGATACGAAACAAGGCGTCTGGAACTTTGTGGTAGAATGTGATATATGTCAATGCAATAAGGGTGAGACCATCAAAACTCCTGGCACACTCCAACCGATTCCAATTCCACCTATTATTTGGACGAATATTTCTATGGATTTCATTGTGGGCTTACTCAAATAAGGAAATAAGTCAGTCATCATGGTGGTAGTGTATCATCTGTCCAAATATGCTCATTTATGTGCCCTTCAACACCCATTCATATCCTCTACAGTGGCTCAAATGTTTATGGATAACATCTTGAAACTTCATGGCCTCATTCTATTGTTTTTTATCATGATCCAACTTTTACTAGCAATTTCTGGCAACAGTTATTCAGAATCCAGGGAACCCAATTGCAACTTAGTAAAACCTATCATTCCCAAACAAATGGCCAAACATAAGCAGTCAACAAGTGTCTGGAAACATATTTTAGGTTTTTTGCATCCGACCGACAACATCAATGGGTTCAGTGGTTACACTTAGCTCAATGGTGGTACAACACCTCTTAGCATACAACCACTCACATGACTCCCTTTGAAGCAGTCTATGGACAAAATCCACCATCAATTCTCCCATACATGCTAGGTGTCTCCAAGGTTTAGGAGGTTGACTACAATCTTACAACTCGCGTGACAATTCTCCGTATTCTCAAAGAAAATTTGGTCATGGCTCATAACCGCAGGAAGCAATAAACAGAACAAGGTCATTATGAACGTCAATTTGATGAATGGGACCAAGTGTTTCTCCATCTACAACCATACAAGCAAACTTTTCTCAAATATCAACAGTGTCATAAACTAGCCCCCAAATTTTATGGTCCTTGTACTATTCTCAAAAGGGTGGGACAAATGGCCTATCAGTTAACTTTTCCGAGCAAATCCAAGCTACAACATGTTTTTCATATCTCTTTCCTGAAGAAAGTGATTGGCACCAAGTTCCATGCTTAGACCAGTCTACCAGATTTGGATGAATAAGGTTCCATTTGGTTGCAAACACAAGCCGTATTGGACCAGCGAGCACATCGTCTCCATCAATGCACCATCCATGAAGTATTAGTTCAATGGAAGAATACTCCACCAGAAGATGCCACCTGAGTCCTGACTACTATTCTGCAAAAAATTCCTCATCTTAATCCTTGAGGACAAGGATATTTTTAAGGGGGAGGGCATGTTAGGGACCTAACCTCTCAAACCCCCCACATAGATAGAATAATATATTTTCCATGTAATAAAGGCGAACATTAGTAAATAAGGCCTATTTAATAAATATGAACAATTCAATGTAAGAAGACCTAATAGAAGCTTCTGCTTCAAGAAATATCTTCATCCAGAATGTTCTTTAGAAGATAGAATTAGTATAAATAAGAGTAGGAGTCATGATAGAGATTTGTCTTGAGAATTATTGTAATATAGCTCTTCTCTGTTGGAGGTTTCCCCCTCGAAGAGGCAAGTGAAAATTGTTTCTATTGGACACATCGACCACACTGAGAGGGGGGGAATCAATGTAGGGATATTTTTAAACTTCCCTTCACAAAGCTCCTTAGTTAGCAATCACCATTTACTCATCACTTATTACCATAATTTATAACCAGTTGTATGTGAACATATATTAGCAACATATAACAACAACATATATCATCAATAGGACATCGCCACAAAGAACTCAAGATGTATGTACAATTTTCTTTTTATTATGGACTACAATCCTTGGGTTTATCAACAACAACTGAATAGAGTTACAACTCCACAAGAGCACCAACTATGCAATGAAAGACTCAGCTTACACAAATCATCACCAACTGAGAAGAGGATTCAATCCTCAATAGATACCAATCTCTCAACAAGTATGTGACCTGTCAGTAGTGCAGCACGCATATGTATGCACCCTACTAGTAGTACAGCTCGTGTGTGTACGTGGCCTATATGTACTGCAGCCTGCATATGTCCTCTGAACAACTAGGGTTTTCTCTCCTTGAAAAAATCAGATCCTCTACATCCTTCAGTCACATCCACTTATGTCTTTCACTGTCTAATATGTACCATAAGCAATCACAACACATCTATTCTCTCCAACAACTTACTCATGCTCCTCAACCATACAATATGAATGCTACTTAATCATGCATAAGCAACCAGTATACTATCGAAACCATATCAATACTAAAACATAAGAGTTCTTCTCACTCTATCAATCAACCAACATAAACCATATCATGACAGCTATACCAATAATTCCTTAAGCATTCACCATACCATAAGGAAAAGAATCCATCAAGACAATCATGTAACCATACCAAAATTTCTATGGCAGATCTGAGCCCATAGAATGCAGATTTGGAACTTGCTTCATCCTTCAAGAACCTGACACTAGCTCACACTCCAGTCTCCATGACTTTCTTCAACTGTATGCACTTTTATCTTCTTCAGCCCGCGTGTGTACATGCCCTGCCTCATTGTATCCTACATATGTATGCGCTCTAGCCATAATTAGAAATTTCTTCATTACCTTTATTATTTAAATAATCCTGATTCCTCTTTGACTTTGTCATTTCACTTTATTATTTAAATAATTTCTTCTTTGTAAGAACTTTCACTTCTTTGACCTTTTGGGGCTTCTAGCCAACACATGAGGGTCCTCCAACTTTGTAAGGCCATAAATCTCAAACCGTGAGGAGTTATGTGACGTTCCACATACCACTAAAAATGGAATGATAAGCACTATCCATCTAGGATAGTTTCACTAGCAAATTCACTTATCTTCATCTCATTATTCCACAATTAAGCATGGGTTCTCTAACCATACTTCTAGGATAACTCAAACAAAAAGCGTCTTCTCGTGAGGGATTTCACAGTAAGGGGACCACTTTGGATTTCATACATTTGTACTTATTATCAACCATGACAAGACATTGTTCCTTTGATATCAATCCTTTGACATCAATCCTTTTACATCATATGACAAGACATTGTTCCTTTGAAATAAATCCTTTGGCATCAATTCTTTGACATCAATCCTTTGACATCAACCCTTTGACATCAATGAAAACATGATGCAACAATCTCCCCCTTTGGCATTGATGGAAATACCAACATTGATGTCAACACCAATCATTGATGGAAAGAAGGTTTCCATTACTAGAAATAAACTCAACTAGAGTACAAGGAGCCAGAGGAGGAAAAACGATAGGATCGAGATGCAGAGAAAGGGTGTTGACGAGTAGGAGTGTGAACGAGTTTGATAGATCATAAGGATTAATGATGGAGTGGAGGACTAGGTGTTCATGGAATGAGTGCGGGAGGGACAATGGGCGACATATCTTCGAGAGCAATCCCCTCGTCGGATCACGTTCCAAGCACCCGATCCAGGAATGAATTATTTAGTGTTATAAAGGAGTGTACACATGGTATTGTTTAAAGATTCAAATATTATATCTATGCATAGTATTCTAGGCCACTATTTCTGTTTAAAAAATCATACATAATACATATAGATATGTAAGCTAATATTCAAGGAAAAAATATATAATTTACTATTAAAACTTGTATATTTTTGGCTAATATAATCAATTTAATCATATTTTTATAAAAAATAAGCAACTAAATTAATTGCTATTATTAAAAAAAAAAAAAAAAAAACACCGGGTAACAACATCCTATTTTATTTGGTATTAAAAATTTCAAAATAAATATTATTTCTTTATAATCAATGTAAAAATATAATATACATAAATACATTAATTACCCATCCTAATCCTAATATACATGAATACATTAATTACCCATCTCTACAAAAGTGAGGAGTGACATTGTGTTTGCTTTTTCAATGGTATATTTCACACACTACAAAAGAGTGATTAGGTAAGGAGTATGGGAGTGATATATTTCACACATTACAAAATGATTGGAGAGAGATAAACTGTTTTTTAAAATAACATAATTTTATCAAATTTAACTCAATTAAATTATTTATCGTGATCTTATACTTAGAATGTTATGGTATTCCCCTGTGATGTAGAGTAAGATTAGAGGAATATAATAGTTTAGTGAAAAGTTATTAAAAATAACATCAAGTTATACTAATACTTTGTTTTCATGTTTTTGAAACCTGCAACTGGGCGGGAACCTCTAAGTTTCATCAATGGCGGACCATCATCTACTGGCCAGTGACCAAGACATAGAAGGTAGCCAGGCTATGAAATTTTCATAATTTGGATGGAGTTTGGATTTTTTAGACACTGTCCTGTTTTTTTTCTGAACCTTGTTTTCCCTTTCAGCCTTGCCTTTACTGCCATTGTCAGTCATTTTTTTGTCATAACTTGTTGATTCAAGGGATTTTTTTGTTTTACTCTTTTCAGTAACTAAACCGAGTTTTGTGGCAGTCCCCTAAATTCTCTCTGAAGGTTATCCCTGATATCCTCTGACTTTGTGACTGGAGAAACATTGTTTTTAGGATTGGCGGGTTAAACTACTGCTCTTTGGACTTTGGATCCACTTCCCGACAAGTTTGCCTCGCCTTGGCTATCAAAATGCTATTTTTTAGCTCAGTGCTAAGCTGTTGTTGGCACTATGTATTCAAAAGTGAATGCTGACATCCTCCAAGATGTCATGACTCTTATGAACCCGTTGGACGAGGCAGAGTGGCACGAGGAAGATCTTTTTAAAACGGAATACACTGTTGGAGTGTACTCTGCTACTCTATCTCGTCTGACTAATTCTTTACCTCACTTCACTAGAATTAACGCTCCTTCCTTGCCTCCTGTGCCTGGTTACATTTCGAACCCTTTTTCTTCTCCCTCTAACACTCCTGGTGTTGGTTCCCTGGTTGCTACTAGCTTTCTTCAGCTGTCTCATCTTCATGTTTCTGTTTCTCACCATCGTAGAGGTGACAAAGGGGAAGCATCGACTGGCAGACTTAGAAACTCTTAGTTAAACTTAATTCAAACTGGGGTTCGGAAGCGGGTGTGGAATCCAAATAAGAGAGTTCAGAGGATGGTTTTAGGGGCATATGTGGGTCTCGAAGAAACTTGCAGACTGGATTTGTGTGGGTTGGTAGGTCATCTTTCCTATTCCTATTTAGAGGATAGACCAGTCTCAGATTGGGTGTTACAGACCTAGGTTCCTATTCTTGGGTATGCTCCGGAGCTGCTCTATATTACTAAAGGTTGGATGGGATTCATTTACAAAACTCCAGAGGATGCCTCTCTTCTATTGAACAGATTTTGGGTGCTGGGAAGGAGCAGTCTAATGTTAAAACGGTGGAGGGTGGCTTTTGATCCACTAACCAAGCATTTCCAACATAGGCATCTTTGGGTTCTTTTACTGGGACTTCCTATACATTTCTGGAACGAGGGGGTTTTGAAGGCTATAGGGGATGCTCTGGGGTGTTTCATTACTTTGGATAACTCGTCCCTGCTAAATTATCAAGGAAAGTGGGGAGAATTTTTGTGGATTTAGATATTCATGAGGGACTCCCGGAGGTACTGAATATTGAATGGCGAGGGCACCACATAAAACATAGATTAGACTACCAGGGTATCCCCTTCAGATGCAACTGGTGTCACTGTACATGCCATCTACGGAGGGATTGCAATGGCAAGATGAGTCAGGAAAAGTCTGAAGATACCCTGTTATAGGAAGATCCTTTGGATTATATCATGGAAGTGGATTCCTTGGGCAAGATACCCATCCACAATTCAACCAAGACAGGGCCTCCTTCAGAGACATTGAACTCACTTTCAGGTAAGTTAAAAATTTTCTGCCATACACTTTTCTCTTCTTTAACTCTGTGGGAAAAGGAAGCCTTGGAAAATTCAGGGTGGTTGTTTCGTTCTACTACAGTTGACAAAGGTATTACTGAGGGGAGTCTCGACTCCTCTGGTCCTACTAGGGAGTCTTCGACACCTATTTCCGATGTGGGTAAGCCTTTCGTTCAAGCTCTTGATCCTATTGTTATTTCTAGTACTACTCTTCCTTCCAGCCATCCCGCCACAATTCCTCAGGTCTCTATCCCACAAGTGGTTAGAACGAGGGATCTAGTCTCCTCTCCTATACCCCCTCCTTTTGATTTTATTGAGTCCTTCTTAGAGCCTGGTTTTAGAGAACCCGAGGAGGATGATACTGCCCTCAATATGGTTCTCGACTCTTTGATACCCTTTATTAGGGATAACAAGGAAGCTTTAAAACTCTGTACCTTCTTAGAAAAGAGGGTTATTGAACCTGTGGGGTCTTCAGAGGCTACTAGCTCAAATACTAAGTTGACGAGGGAAGGGAAAGACTTCGCATGGTCGAGGGGTATATGATTAAAACTCTCTCCTATAAAAACTCGAAGTTGTCGGAAAAAACTGTCACAAACTGTTGTAAATACTACAAAAAAGGCTTCTTCTTCCATTGACAATAGGCCTCTTGGAGCTTTGAAAGCCATGGCGAGGGATAAGTAATGTTACTTCTCTCCCTGAATGTTAGAGGGATTGGAGCCACCCTCAAATTTTCTTCCTTCCATCGCCTGGTGGATCACACCCGTCCTGAGATTATATTTATTCAAGAAGCTTTGGTTTCTACTCAGAAAGAAAGGGAATTCTTATACATTTTCCAATCGTCTTGGGATCTGTGTTCCGTTAGCTCTGTGGGTAATTCCGAGGGTCTGTAAGTCACATGGGATCCAAACTTATTGGATCTGGTTCCTTATCTCATGGTCGGTGACATTCTGGTTATAGGTAGGAGTTTATTATATAATTGAGAGATAGCTTTGATAAATGTCTATGGACCATGCTCAACCCGAAAAACTTTCTGGAATTTAGTGGAAGATGATGACATCTTATCAGTTAAGAATTTGATCTTGGTAGGGGATTTTAATCTCATACTTTATTCAGAAGAGGCCTGGGTAGGGGTCCGTGATGGGATTATTGATGATTACTACAAATAACTCTTCTCCTCCAAAAACCTAATTGACATCAAACCGTCAAAGCTGGTACCTACTTGGATAAATGGTCGCAGTGGACATGATTCGATTGCAAGAAATTTAGATAGGATATTGGTTTCAAAATATCTACTAAATGAAGTCGGAATCTATAGGTCTTGGGTTGAGTTGGATTTACCGTCGAATTATAATATCTATCCTTTTAAATTTAATGCCCACTGGCTCGTTGAGAAGGATTTTGTGAATCTTGTCTTTAAGGTGTGGAAAGATCTTGTTTTTCTTTTTGAAGGGAGCAAACAAAGGCGGATTGTTTGGAAATTACAAGTATTGAAAAGACTTACAAAAAGTTGGTATAAAGAGAAGGTAAAAAGGAACAAAGCTAAGATGATAACGATGGAAGAAGATATTAAAGAGCTCATTAAATTTATGGCTGGAGATCCATCTAACCAAGGAGCCACGTCATCTCTTCAGCAATTGGAGTTGGAAAGAAATGAAATTTTAAGACAAGAGGAAGATCAATGGTGTTTGCGTAGCAGGGCTCTTTGGATGGCTAGTGGAGACAACAATACTAAATATTTCCATAATTTCGCCAATCACAACAGAGTTAGAAAATATATTTGGGATATCAAAGGAGACAATGACGATCTTGTCAATGATAGTGATTCAATAAAGAAATAAGCAGTCCTCCATTTTAAGAATTTCTACAAAGCGTCAACTTTTCCGAACACAACAAATCAATGTAAGTTGATAGACTACTATCCTCAGATGGTTGATGATGAAGATTCTAGCATTTTATTTAGTCCAGTTACTATGGAGGAGTTGAAATCAGTTCTCTTTCATTTCAAAAAGGAAAAGAGCTCGGGCTCGGATGGGTGGACAACTGAGTTTTTCATATACTATTTTGATCTGGTAGGGGAGGATATTCTAGCGATGGTTGAAGAATCGAGAAGATTAGGTTCTATTGTGGGAGGCCTAAATTCCACCTTTTTGACCCTGATTCCTAAGGCAAATAAACCCTCAACCTTTGATGATTACCGCCCTATTTCATTGTGAAACTTATGCTATAAGGTTATATAAAAAATTATCGCCAACTGGATTAAACCTTTCCTCTCTAGGTCAATCTCGAGTGAACAGATGGGATTTCTAAAAGACAGGCATATTCAAGATGCTATTGGCACATCCCACAAGAGTCTTCATAGTATTAAAATAAATAAATGAAATCCTTTGTTCTAAAGTTGGATTTAAGAAACGCTTACGACTGTATTGACTAGGAGTTTCTTAGATTGATCCTTCTTAAAGTAGGATTGGGGATCCAAATGACTAATTGGATAATGCCATGTGTCACATCCTCTTCCTTCATTGTTTTACTCAATGGGGAGGCCACCTATTTTTTCAGAAGCGGAAGAGGAGTCAGGAAAGGATGTCCATTATCTCCCCTTCTTTTCATCTTAGTGATGGAAGGTCTCAGTTTATTATTGAAGCATAGTTTTGAGGAAGGACTTATTACATGGATTAAGGTTACTAGATTGACAAAAATCCTTCATCTTTTGTTTGTGGACAATGTCCTCATTTTGTCTAAGGCAAGTCTGTTAGAATGGAGAGTAATCGATAGTCTTATCAACCTTTTTTGCAAAGCCTCGGGTCTTTCGGTGAACTAAACGAAATCCACAGTGCATTTTGAAGGCCTCATAGATTTAGAACTGATCCATTTTAAAACTCTCATGCCCTACACCTTTAGTGATATCTCTCTCGGGTTTCGATACCTAGGTTATTTCTTGAAGACTGGAGCTCATCGTGCAACTGACTAGGAATGGTTGGTTACAAAAGTCTCAAATAAAATTGGATTTTGGTGCAATAGGTGGTTTTCACTTGGAGGGCGATATATTTTGGTAAAAACAGTTTTGGAAGGACAAACTGTATACTGGATGTCAATGGAATCTTTGCCCCACACTATTTTAAATAGAATTAGAAAAATGATGTTTCGTTTTCTATGGAATGGTCATTCGGACAACCAACAGTGCCACCTCTGTAGCTGGGAGGTTCTCTCTAGACCTAAAAAGAATGGGGGGTGGGGTTTCCGTAACCTCACACACTTCAATCTAGCTCTGAATGTTATTAGACTTTGGAGGTTTTTAACATAGGCTAGTATTTGGCAACAAGTTCTTAGAGATACATATTTACATAATGCCACCCTAGTCAATTGGCTTAGACGACAGTCTCGTTTTAGCAATTCAGCTTTGAGGATTTGGTTGAGACTCATTCACACGCTCCCTATTATCAACCATTGGCTTAGTTGGTGCCCTGGAGCAGGTCATCTAATTTGTATTGGGCGCGACAGGATCATTGGCATTGGAGACAGATCCTTTCTCAATGAAGAGCTTATATCACTTCTAAATCAAAAGCAAGTCGCTTCACTTTATCAAGCATCATTAGCGAGAGATCCATTTACCTTTACTGAGATGTGGCGGAGTAGCGCAGATTTGGAGCTGACATGAGATCATGCTACTGATTGGGATAACTTTACAGTGGCGCTGAATGGTGCGGGGATTACACTCAAGGAAGATACAAAGGACCAATTGATCTGCACTGGAGGTGACTCATCCAGAAGGTTTATTGTCAGGAATTTTTATAATGCTATTCTATCTACACATGAGTTACCGAGCTGGAGTAGCTTGAAGGTTAAATTTTTGAAATGGTGAGTTAATTTGAAAATCATTTTGTTTTTTTGGCTGGCCTCTGAAAACATGATCTTATCTTGGGACATCTTGCAAAAGAAAGGGTGGGTGGGACCGAGCATATGATATCTATGCAAAGAATCCTCTAAAGATATCACCCATTTGTTCATTCGTTGCACATTTACAAAGTTTGTCTGGGCAATTTGTGCTCACTTCCTTAATTTAAATTTCTCATGGAGTTGCCATAATCTTAATGATTGTATGGAATCGTGGCTATTAAACAAATCCGTAACAAAAATTCTCCCTGTTTTGTTGAGCTTGTTCATTTGGAAGGAGCGCAATAAAGCACTCTTTGAAGGGAAGGCTCCCTCAGCTTGGACTGTTGTATACATGACTTTAGGCATGCTTAATAACCTCCCCTCAGTTTTTAAGTCTTAGGTTTTAAGACTGAGTCCAATCATCCGGTTGAACATATACACTTTCACATTTTTTGATGGGGCATCCACTACAGAGGGAACAAGTTGTGGCGCAGGGGGATCCTTGAAAAGTATAGATGCTCCGAATGTTAGATGGTTCTTCAATTGCAGTGAAGGATCAAATATCAAAGCAAAGTTAATGGGAGCGTGGGCTACTCTTTCCATTGAAAATATCCTAGACATTCAACATATTCAGATTTTGGGGGACTCTAAAGTGGTTGTTGATTGGCTAAATCAAAAAGGTAATCTCCAAGCCATCAATATTGAAGGGTGGAAATGCATAATTCGAGATCTGGCGACATCATTCCAAGGTATCAGCGTCCAACACATCTTCAGGGAATCTAATGAGGATGCATATAAATTATCAAAGAAAGCACTCTCAACGCCAAGAGGAAGACTAACTTACTTCAATTGGGATGGAGAAAATGTGGGCCCTTCTCAACACTTGATAATTTTCTAAACTCTTTCTCTATTTTTCCTTTTATGTAGTTTGGTCTGTGTGTTTGGGACTAGAGTATAAAACTTTTTTTGGTATTTAATAGTCCCTGCTTGGAGCTTCTTTGTACTAGAGTAATCTATTATCTTACCTCTTAGGAAAGTTATGATTAACATTTTTGGTTGTGATGTGGGGCTATGTATCCCCGAAAAAACTAGTCTCTTTGTTCTTTTGATTTCTTTTGATCTGACGATGTAAAAAAATATTTCTTAATATAATTTGTGTGAATTTTCTTCTTAAAAAAAGAGATGAAATTAATCATTGCAAATAAAAGAAACCATGCAATAATGTATGTTTTATAGGTTCCAATAGCTTATCAATAACATGTGTTCCACACATTTCAAGTTATAAAAGCGATGTGACTATATGGATAAACATATTATTTATAATGTAGATGTGATTATATTAACACATTTCATTTTATCTCAGGGGATAGCACAATTGGTTAAGACGTGCACACACTCTTCTAGTTTGGGGAGAGGTCACGAGTTCGAAACCTGTGTCCCTTGGGGCTGCGAATCTTTATCACTCCCATATCAGCCACTATGTGGGGAAATATCTGGGGTGGGTTTCCAGCGCGGAATCTCCAACGTGGAAAAAAAAAACACATTTCATTTTATACAAGCGATGTGACTATATAATAAACATATTATTTATAGTGTAGATGTGATTATATTAACACATTTCAAGTTATAAAAGCGATGTGATTATATGGATAAACCTATTATTTATAGTGTAGATGTGATTATATGGATAAACATATTATTATACTTGCCGAAGTCACGTTATATTGTAATTGTTAGGAGTAAAAATCTTTTGATTTTCGATTTTCAATTAGTCGTTTTAATTGTTTTGTTTTTAATAAAGTTCCTTCAATGTTTTTTAAATATTTATATTTGTATTAAATTAATTTTTTGAAATATTAAAAATTATTTTTTGATTTTTTTAAAATTGATTTTTTAAAATTGATTTTTTAAAATTTTAATTGGTAAATATAGTTGATTAAACAATTTTTATATGGTTTGAAAACTATTTATAAAATAAATTTAAAATTCTATTTTTCTTTTAAATATTATATTGGTCATCTGACTGTACTTTGCATTATGTTTTAAATAATATAATTAATATGTAATTGATTGATGTTGTACTCATTACAAGTCATCACATCATAGGTTAAATACTTTCATTAATTAAAATCTTTATAATTATAATATATAATTATTTATATATTATTTTATTCTAAAAAATAAACCACTTGATCTACTTTGTGCATAATAATATTATAAAGCTCAAGTTACATGATCATGGATGTTGCTTGCCCATTTGACTCCATAGCTGGAAGCTACTTCAAAGTTCAGGACATACTTCCTTCTTGAGTTCATGCCAGCCGCCGTGAATTTCATTTTCCAAAGAAATGTATTAAAAAGAAATCCGATGACAGTAAGCAGAGCATTAATTGCAAGTAAGTGATTAAATAAGACTATTCCTACAAATTTTCCGATCTATGTGAAGGTTTCAGATATCTCAGATACTTTATAAAAGATGAAAAATATAATAATGAAGAATGGAGATGGATTTTAGCAAAATTCAAAAAAAAATCAGACATTGGTGTAATAGATGGTTATCTCTTGGAGGGAGATTCATTCTTATCAAAGTTGTACTTGAAATCCAACCTGCATATTGGATGGCATTGGATGCTATACCAGTCTCTGTGCTCAACAAGATCAGAGAATTAATTTTCGACTTTCTTTGGCCGAGCTGTAGTGAAAAGCAACATCTCCATCTATGTAGTTGGGAAATTATTGCCAAACCAAAGCTCCTTGGTGGTTGGGGATTAAGGAATATTTTTATTTTTAATAGAGCATTTGCAACAAACTCCCTATGGCGAGTGATGATGAAGGATGGAATATGGCATAGGGTTATCAAAGACAAATATCTACCATTTAGTTCGGTCCCTACTTGGTTCAGATCGACTTCAAATAGATCGTCTTCAACTTCACAGACTTGGAAAATTATATTAAAGTCTCTACACCTTATTACTCACTGGTTAAGTTGGAGCCCTGGGTCTGGACATTCAGTTATAATAGGAAAATATTGGATTAGGGGATTGGGGAACTCCTCCTTGCTCTCCCAAGAACTATTAACAGTCTTAGAATGAAAAAACATAAGATACCTCTATCAGGCTAGAGGTATAAACATTCCAGGGATTATAACTGCATAGTGGAAAGATAACATCGAACTAGGCCTTACAAAAGAATTGGAAAATGAATGGGACTTCTATTGTAGGGATTTAATTGGATCAGGGGTACAACTACATAACAAAAATGATGAATTAATTTGGACTGGTGGAGACAAATCATGTATACTATCAGTAAAAAATGTTTATTGTGCCGTAGAAAAAAAAAATTGGCAGCATTCGATTGGTGGCTGGAGAAGGAACCTATGGTCTTGGGAAATTGCTTTAAAAATCAGACTTTTCCCCTGGTTAGCTGTGGAAAATAAAATCTTAACTTGGGATAGCCTTCAAAACAAAGGTTGGGAAGGTCCAAATATTTGTTAATTATGTTCAAGGGAATCAGAGACAATTTTACATCTGTTGGTCAATTGTAACTTCACACAACAAGTCTGGTATAGGATAAAAATAGGACTTAATATAAAAATTGCCTGGGTAGGTAATACTTTGACTGCATGTTTTGAAAGTTGGGTAAAAAAGGAGCGAAAATACATTACTCTCCCTTCCCTGGTTAGTTGGTTTGTATGGTTGGAACGTAATAAGAAAATTTTCGAAAATGGGAACCCTTCTATCTGTTCAGTTGTTTTTAAATCACTGAGAAAGAGGATAGACACTTAAACTCACAAAAAGTGTCCATATCTAGAAATATCTAGATACCCAGTCAAGCATTGTCTACAGTTGGTTGGTTTGACGGTGCAACACACTCTAATGGATTATAGAGCGGGGCAGGGGGATTGATAAGACTCATTGACAAAAGTGTTTACAAATGGACTATCAATTGTGGCCCAGATATCAACAAAAGGGATGAATTACTAGGTGTATGGGCGACCCTTAGCTTGGCAACTCAATTGGATATTGAAGTTCTGCAGGTCCATGGAGACTCAAAAATAGTAATTAATTGACTGAATTACAGAGGAAATTTGCAGGTCATCTCCTTAGTGGGCTGGAAGGATAGAATTATAAAACTCATCAAATCCTTTAGTACTATCAGTTACTCTCATATTTACTGGGAACAGAATACAGAGGCAAATTTACTATCCAAGAAGGATTTATAGATTCAAGAAGGGAAAATAATATATTAAAAATGGATAGAAGGAAACAAGGGCCCTTCTTAGTTTCTGAATCTATTTTAGCTTGTTGATGTCCAAGTTTTGTAGAATCTTTCTGAATATTCCATAGAGAAAGGAGATAGCCATAGATGATTTTAGGGGTGAAATTTCGCTCATGGGCGAAATTTAGGGGCTTCCAATTTTTTATTGGGTGAATTTTTTGTATTAAAGTGATTTTTTAAAACTTATATCATTAGCCCATAATTTATTTTAGGGGAAAAATTGTGTACAGGGTTAGCCTTTGTTTTTAGGAGAGATAGAGGAAAAAAAATTATATTTCGCCCCTGAAATTTGGAGGAACAAGCTTCCATTAGCCAAATTTCTAGAAGTATGGGAATTTCTGATAGCTTCTTCACCCTGCCATTTGGTAAAATCGGGGTTTATGGTTTAATTCGCCCAGATTTTGTGGTATGGGCACTGGGTAGCTACATTTTGGCCCTCCCACCTGGTATAAATTGTATGGCATCTGCATAGTGCCCAGGGTTAAAATCATAGCTTTGTTACTTGTCTGGTTCATTCGTGAGAACTATAGAGTCTACTATCTAGTGACCATCCAGAAAATATCTAATTCCCCAAGGCCCGGTTTACATATATTGAATTTTCGTGTTTATTTCCCCTCGATTGAACAAAATTTGGAAAGAGGGCAAGAGATGCTATATTGAATTTTTGTTTTTATTTCCCTTCGACGGAACGGAAAGAGGGCAAGAGATGATAGTGGTGGAGCTGTATGTTCAGAGCAGAAGAAACTAGAATTTGCTACAGTTATTAGCCTGGTGGAGCCGCCTGTTTAGAGCAGAAGAAACTCAGAAGGTGTCGCGCGAGGCTTTGGCGGTGAATAATTACCAGGGTTTCAACTTTCCAAACGTCTTGATAGGTATTTACTATTTACCTGGACCTTCATCTTTAAATTCCTTAAAGATATTTATTTAAATTGTAGGACAAAAACTTGCAGACTTGGAACCAAATCTGTTTTTTCAAAATATTTGTTTTGTGGAACTTATTGGTTTCTTTGAATAAGTTCAAACACTAATCCTTTCTAGGGCTTTAATTTGGTAATTGAAGTTTATTCCTTTTGGTGTGCACTATCACCTCACCTCATTAGGACTTGTTTGAAATTTGCCAAGAGCTCTCATTGATTTACTTGCACTTTTTCAAACACTACTATTCCAAAACTTGCTGGAGTATCTTGTATTTCTATGTTAAACTTTTTTGCAACATTGTATAAATTATGATGTCCTCTTGGCTATTTCCTTCTCCACCTCATTTTCAACTTCCACTTCTTGTTTGTAACATTTTCTCCCATGGTTCTTCACTCCCAATATTTGTATAGAAAAATTAGTGAATCTATGTTGGATAGTGTCCCTAAAACTCTTTTATGCTTGGGTGCACTATCAACTGAAATTGCCACTGCAGTTGCCGTCTGGGATATTGCCTCCATCGTAAGGCATGCCACTAAATCTAAATTTTGTGATTCAAAAGGTCTACAAGGATTTAAAGAGATTATCTTTTCCCTTTTCCTTATAGCTCGGTAGTAGAGCAAAGTTGGGTAAGTGGAGCATGGATAAAGATTAGGGTGATACAGATGGGGATTTTTTAGATAAATCGATCTGGTAGAGTGGGGGCTGCCAATTATGAATTTGATTGTCATATTGAAGGTCCCTTATACCAATTTTTTCCTCTATAATGAGTGTTAGTTGTCTACCCTCTCAAGTTGGTAGTGATTACTCAGTTTCCATGTCAAATTTGAATGAGTGTGGTTGCTTGTTCGATTCCCCCCTGGGGCTCCTCATCATCACTTGTGATCATACTCTCTAATAAAGGCTCAAAGTTTCTTTTTTTATAGTGATGGTTATCATTTTGTATTAAAAAAATGATGTGGCCGAACTGAACAGCTTTGAGTTACAAAAATATATAAAAGGTTGAAGTCAAATGTTTGAAATATAGCACTAGAGGATTTGCAGTCCTGATAAATAGTGTTCATCATTCTAGCCTGTTACATCTCTCCAAGTATATTGTTGAGTAAACTACTCAAGTAAATAAACACTATGACAAAACATACTAAAATAGTAAAAGGAAAAAATTAATATCCATGCCTAGTGTGGGCATCAACTTTATTTAGGTACCTTGACACTCTCCCATCGGCCTCTAGGCTTTGCTCTTTCTCCCTAATAGTTACAACTTGAACCTATGTTGTACCTTCCTCCAGTTTCACCTTGTGGGAGGAAAGAGAACCCTATAAATTTGAAGACTCCAAAGAGAAACCATGCACTGTAGTGTCCTGTGTAGAAGTAGAATCACCTTTGTTGTACCTTTTTTCAGTTTCACCTTGTGGGAGAAAACATAACCCTATAACTTTGAAGATTCTAGAGAGTAACCATGTGTTGTAGTGTCCTATGTTCCTATGCATTAGGCATAGGAACACCCAAATGGGTAGCAATTCTGCTAACTTGGTCTTGCACAACATTGATCTGTAAAGAGAGCTCCCAATGCTTCCGGTGATGAATGACCATGTACACATCATCCTCCTGCTGTCATTCTTGAATTTCAAACATATGTTGAGCCATATCCATCACACATGGATACCAAATGTCATTGTATCTCTCAACTTGCTACTCAAAATCCACCTTCCAACGGTCCTAGTGGGTTAAGTTCTTCAAAACCCCATGCTGCATTTCATCTATCTCCTTAGCACAATGTTTCACACCTCATTTAACCTCATTTAGATCACACAAAACACAACGCCCATTTTGGCAATGACAATGGGCCATGCTCACCAACACTTCAAAATGAGCTAGAGCTTGACCACTCCTCACATCTTTTGCACTCTAGACATTATAGAGAAGGGTGCTACAATGAAGGAGAGGCTAAGGTAGTAAGCAAGGGGAGGGATCACACCCTTGCTTCCTCTAGTAATCTAATCACCTTCGCTTTGAAAGTAGAAACCAAAACTAACAACCACAATACCTTGAAGAAATACATCTTTCTCAAGCTATTTTCCAAATTAAATCCACACAGAGTCATAAACTCCCCTGGTACCATACATTAAGATGCACACATACGAAATGGGGAAGGGATGTGCATAAGAGCATTGTCGATCCTCCCCAAATTCATTGTCCTTATTCATACTATGCCAAGTGGAATGCACACAAAGTTAGTCCATTGATACTATTGAATCAATGGGGTGAGGGTGGGGGAGGGGCAGTGTGGCATTACTCTCCCCACTTTTATAATGAAAACTCCCATTTAAAGTAATGCTCCCTTGTTGGCTTGAGAATTTGCGAGCGAATTTTGGCCTCATAAAACATGATGACATTCTATCTGATCAAAGTCTTGAATCTTGATAAATATCCTTTGCACCAGTCTAGGATAGGTTAGGATTAGTTGGGAGATGTTTGTAGTGCACAATGTTCAAAATGATGGCAGAGTCTTTGACACCACAAGCTTTCTAATCTCCTTTCCTTTGATAAGGAGAAGACTTTTATACATGGCTAAATCTCCAACTTCCTTTTGGTGTGCACTGTCTCCTCACCTCATTAGGACTTGTTTGAAATTTTCCAAGAGCTCTCATTGATTTACTTGCACTTTTTCAAACACTACTATTCCAAAACTTGCTGGAGTATCTTGTATTTCTATGTTAAACTTTTTTGCAACATTGTATAAATTATGATGTCCTCTTGGCTATTTCCTTCTCCACCTCATTTTCAACTTCCACTTCTTGTTTGTAACATTTTCTCCCATGGTTCTTCACTCCCAATATTTGTATAGAAAAATTAGTGAATCTATGTTGGATAGTGTCTCTAAAACTCTTTTATGCTTGGGTGCACTATCAACTGAAATTGCCACTGCAGTTGTTGTCTGAGATATTGCCTCCATCATAAGGCATGTCACTAAATCTAAATTTTGCGATTCAAAAGGTCTACAAGGATTTAAAGAGATTATCTCTGCCCTTTTCCTTATAGCTTGGTAGTAGAGCAAAGTTGGGTAAGTGGAGCATGGATAAAGATTAGGGTGATATGGATGAGGCTTTTTTAGATAAATCGATCTGGTAGAGTGGGGGCTGCCAATTATGAATTTGATTGGCATATTGAAGGTCCCTTATACCAATTTCTGCCTCTATAGTGAGTGTTAGTTGTCTACCCTCTCAAGTTGGTAGTGATTACTCAGTTTCCATGTCAAATTTGAATGAGTGTGGTTGCTTTTTCGATTCCCCCATGGGGCTCCTCATCATCACTTATGATCATACTCTCTAATAAAGGCTCAAAGTTTCTTTTTTTATAGTGATGGTTATCATTTTGTATTAAAAAAATGATGTGGCTGAACCGAACAGCTTTGAGTTACAAAAATATATAAAAGGCTGAAGTCAAATGTTTGAAATATAACACTAGAGGATTTGCAGTCCTGATAAATAGTGTTCATCATTCTAGCCTGTTACATATCTCCAAGTATATTGTTGAGCAAACTACTCAAGTAAATAAACACTATGACAAAACATACTAAAACAGTAAAAGGAAAAAATTAATATCCATGCCTAGTGTGGGAATCAACTTTATCTAGGTACATTGACACTCTCCTATCGGCCTCCAGGCTTCACTCTTTCTCCCTAATAGTTACAACTTGAACCTCTGTTGTACCTTCTTCCAGTTTCACCTTGTGGGAGGAAAGTGAACCCTATAAATTTGAAGACTCCAGAGAGAAACCATGCACTGTAGTGTCCTGTGTAGAAGTAGAATCACCTTTGTTGTACCTTTTTCCAGTTTCACCTTGTGGGAGAAAACAAAACTCTATAACTTTGAAGACTCTAGAGAGTAACCATGCACTGTGTAGTGTCCTATGTTCCTATTCATTAGGCATAGGAACACCCAAATGGGTAGCAATTCTGCTAACTTGGTCTTGCACAACACTGATTTGGATTTGGTGTGAAATGGGTGCTAGCTATCATTTGTTTATTCAAACAAATAGAAATGTTCAAGTTGTTGGCAAGGATGTCATGGAATTGTCATCACGGGAAGATGGGAAATTATTGGATGCCCATGGTTCATGTATGCTCACCGTTTCTGCTAGTTGTCTATGGTTCTTCTAATAAACCCTTATTTTTCTATAATGAATACAATATCTTGGATCTCATTTGCACAGGCTCAATGTAAACCAGACCACAATAGAAATTCATATTCAGAACAAGGATATCTTTAATATTCCAGAGCAAGAGAAGTGCATTCAAAAGGAGTGATGGATTGGAGGACATTTTTTATTTCCCTTCGTGAGATTTTCCCAAGGTTGGTGAACACATTATTAAGACAGTTTCTCTGAAGCACTGCCATAATGTTGATTCAGCTAGGGAATTTATCCTTAATGAGGTGTTTCCAAACCAAATGGACCAGGAAACAATTGATAGCATAGAAAGTGTGTTTTTCTTGCCTCAACATTTTCACATTTATCTAAATAGTCCTATGATGAAAACATCATCCAAACCTCTAGTTCATCATTTCAATCTAGAATTGAAGATAAAGGATTCAGTTCTCACTTGAACGATTTGGGTAAAATTAAATTTAGTAATATAGTTGATTCAAAGCCTGCAAAATATCAACGTTCAAACCAAACCCAGATTTAGAGGTAGAATTTTAGAATTTGAGGTGGCAGAGTATCTGGAGGCAAAACATAAGTAAGCTTGGACAACACATCAATTATAGGTGTCAAATTATCTTCAAGGATATCTTTGGAAAATAGATCCAAATATCCCAACAATCAGTAAGCAATGGCAGACTATACTATGAAACTACAAGATTTGAAGAAGTCATTCTCAGACTTGAAGGAGTACTTCGAGGATCAAGTCCATATTTTCATGCATGAAAGTAGTAGGTCAAAGGTTAGTTCTAGGTTTGGATCCATGTGGAAACATTTGAGCATTTCCCAGATTTCAATATTTCAAGTGATTCAGGAGCATCTTCAAGCAATGATTGATCCTTTAGAAATACAAGTGGACGAGGAACAATAGGGTATTCAACAACTATGGATATTTGACATATTCAAGGGCATGCAGATCTATTAGTTCCATATTCCTTTGCAACTAATACGAGATTGTTTTTCCCTTTTGTATAAATATAATTTCATTCCTTAAAACACGAAGGGAGTTTGTTGTTGGAGGTTGACATGAAAATAAATTTCAGAAATGTAAGAGAGGGGCTTCCTCTTGGAAGGAAGGGGTTCGAGTAGGAGTTTGAGGAAAGACTAAAAAGTATAATTTGTAAGAGCTTAATGCCCTACAATATTTCATACTCAGATATTTTTACATTCTGCCAGCTAGATTGTGTCCTTCTTGTACCTTGTTTTTTCTTACATCATTTGAATGCAATGGAAATTCCTATCATGCACTGATTTATGCAAATTTAGCCTTAATTGCAGTAAGATGTTGAATGACCATGTGGTTTTTGTTGTTGCAGGAGTTCAATGCTTCCGGTGGTTGTTGCTATTGCAGGAGAAATATACAACAAGATTCTCTCTTCCTGGTCGATCCTTAATGATGAAGTTGAACTCCTGCAACAGTAACAACCCAATGCTTCTGGTGATGAATGACCATGTACACATCAGCCTCCTGCTTCCATTATTAAATTTCAAACATATGCTTTTCAACATGATGAATCCATTTATGCATTTAGAAATGCAATTTAAACAACAAAAAATAGCGATTTTGTTTAGATTTACAACACCAAATGCCGGCCAAAAAAACCAAAAGGTAGAAATTTTAGCCAAGCCTATAAATAAGGTCAACAAAAACCATTTTCCATTAAAAGTGAATCATCTCTCACAATAAACATGTATTCTTTATCCTAATTGTACCAATTTTAACCTCTAATAATTATGACCACTCAATATGCAATAGTCTAAATGTGTGACAAAATGGCTCTTTTGTGGTTGCTCAAAACAACAACCTCATCAATCCAAAATTGCAATTTCACCAAAAATTCCCAGACCAGATTAAGTTTATCGCAAATCGAAAAAAGTCAAATTTGTAGAATTGTTAGCCTTGTTCCTTTAATATTAATATAACACATTATCATTTAAAACCCCTGTCAGAACTTTGGAAACATCCTTATTGTAATACAACTTGGTTTTGGAGATTACTCACTACACGTTTCTTCCAAAAGGGATATCATTTGAGAGAATCACAAGGAGTCAACTACATCATAGAGACTACATATTTATGTATGAATATAGAA
>ML810434.1:89727-104315 GCA_009831015.1 Picea engelmannii
CTTCACCTTTTAGGATCTACTATGTTTATTTTGTATTTTCTTTGAAAAGACTTATTGATTATTTAGAAAGGGAAATGAGCTCTACTTAGCTAAGCGAAGAGAAAAATGGTCTATGCACTAGGTTCCTATGCATACATCATAGGGAACCTATTAACATGAGATCGACATTCCTCTAATGCAATTATACTTTCATAAATATGGTGGTTGAATTTCAGATTCCATAAACAATGTTATGCAAACCCCTTTGTTGATTGGATAAATACCTCCATTACCCATACTTTACTGCCACTTACCTTGCAAACCTCCATTCCATACCATGAATAGTAGCATGTCTTATTAATTGCCATTATGGAATAAGAATATACCAGCCATATTCAGGTTGCTGGAATAACATTCACAATTGCAATGTTGAAGAAAAATGTTATAGTTGGGAGGCTAAACATGTTGTTGTTAATGAACAGTTTTTGATGAATTCATCTCTTTATAACAACAGTCTTTTTGTAATCCTTGAAATCATCAGTTTGAATCCTATAGACATTTATATACTGTAGTCAAGACATGTACTGAAATTTGCAAATTGTAGCAAATAATAATGGTTGTTTTTCAAATTTCAGTTACCAAGTGCTTTTACCCTTCTCAACTTGCCTTTCAAGAACAAATATTTCAAGAGTTAACCTTTCAGTCAGGATTATCCCAGTAAGTCCTTCAATGTTAGTGACACAATGGAATATTTTTTTTATAGGACACTAAAAATAGTGGTCTCTTCCAGGAATCTTAACATAAATGTTAATTGTACAGCTTGTGATAAAGAAGTGACATTTTTTTGGCAATTTTCTTTTCTTTTATATTGCATGCTCTCTGTTTTTATAATAATAATAATAATCTAATTTTAAGATCATGGCCAAGACAGAGACCAAATTGGTGTATGAGACCCCTTTGTTTATGAGGGGATTCCCTCCATGCAACGATTTGATTGCTAAAGCCTACAGGGGTATACATACCCAACCCCCCTATGGATTTGAACTTGTGACCTCTTAGGAGGAAACACATGTTAAGGAAGGATTTTATTGTAGGTCCATGTGAAACCAAATAAGAGGTCCAATGTTATCATGTAGACTTGAGAGAATCTTAAGTAAGTGTGGGATGCTCTACTATCATGTATGGGTCGATATATATGTCATGGATTAATGATAAACACTATTGTCTCATATTCAGTAGTTCCTTTCTTCCTCGGAATAGTTTTTTATTGAAAAACACAAGGATTTAACTTTGTTGTAGATCCTTTGGCATTGCACAGAGAGGGAACCTCTGGAATATGGTAGTTTTTCATTAATGCAACATATGTTTTATTTGTTGCTTCATTATTTGTTTAGATAGGTCCAAAACAATGGGATAACTTTACCTAATTGAATTACACTAAGGAAATGTACTTATGTTTGTTACTTATAGGAAAGGGCTAACCTTGGTTTTGCTACTTACAAGGAAGTGGATTATTAGAACACATGTTGTGTACACTCATTAAGTAATGTGTTGACACTTGAAAGGCATTGCAAGGATCAGATGGATCATTGAATTGATTGTGTCTTTTGGGGATATGAAATTTTTTTATTTTCAACCACCATTTCCCCCTAGCTATTTGCAGGTTTTCATGCTAGGAAGAAGTTTCTCAAGCATAAAAAAACACATGATGATATCTACAATCATGCCAGTTGCAAGAAAAAATCTCCTTCACCCCATTCCACTGTGCATCAACTTTTCATAAGGATGTTATTGATACAACAATATTAGGAGTATCATGATTGAAACTAGTTTGACTACCACCTTGAGAAAACAATCTCTTAGTCTCAAAGGGAATGAGGTAGAGAGAGCAAGCAGTAGGAACAACTCTCTTAGGCTCTCCTGCATACTTCAAGGGAGAGAAATCAACAGGAACAACTGCTCCTTTGATAAGACAATTTCAAGGAATACCCTTAGCTAGAAAACATTATTTATTGCCTGTTGTTGGAGCCTCTGCCAGCACCACTATACCAGGAATGCCAAATTATATTTAGATTCATTGTGGATTGACAAATCTGTGGGTGTTTTTGGTTTTGAAGGGTTATTTCTAGTGTTTATGAAAAGACAACAGGTGCACAACTGACAATTTTCTATACTGGCTCAGTGAATGTATATGATGATGTTCCTGCAGACAAGGCTCAAGCAATTATGTTTTTGGCTGGCAATGGAAATTTCTGGTCTAGAAAAAAAACCACTCCCCCATCTCAAATCTCAACAATGTCAATCTTAGTAGCAACCAATGGTCATGCTAGGAAAGCCACACCTATTGTCCCAAGACTATCAAATGCATTGTCTCCAACAAATCCACAAGTACATTTCCAAAACTCACACGCAACTGTTCAAACTAGCCAATCTACTACAACAATCTCAAGTGCTGGAGATTCACAGACTAACCAAAATAATGGGGCTTCTAGAAATCTACATGAAACTCCAAAGGTGAATGTTGCAGTGTCTACTCTAGCTCCAACTATGCCAAGAGTACCACAAGTGCATAAAGCATCGCTTGTTTGATTTCTTGAAAAGTGCTTGATGAGCTGGTAGCAGAAACCCTATTTCTCGAAGATGGAATGACAAGCTCCATGTTGGAAAGATTAGCTCCAGGGAATAAAAATAGTATTGATTTATGTGGTGAGGTCAGCAATACCACCTCTGTAGACTGCAACAATAGTAGACAAGAGGCACAACAAGAAAATAAAAATATGTCAGTAACAAAGAGATGATATCATCCATTATGGGAATCTGATTTTACATATCATTGGAGTTCAGGGTTTTGTTGAGGTTCATCACACAGTAAAGATAACCGTTTCTTTGGATTATGTAGTACCCATTTTTACGTTCCTGCTAACAAAAAAGTTGTTGGGGATGGTATATCGTTGACGAATTAAAGGAAATGTTTCTGAACATTTTCAATGATGATTATTGTAAACCAAGAGCCAGTAATAAGAGATCAAATTCTTGCTTAAACGAAAAGGTCGATGGAAAGCACTAGAAGGAAACGACTTCCTCATCTTGTGAATTTGACTAAGATTTCTTAATGAGTGGGTTCCATTCTGAAGTATCTTCTTTAGGAAATGGTAATGATACTGCCTGCATGGGGGGTGATGGTGTAGATAGCCTTCAAGAGCTAAAGCAGGTGTTCATGAACATAGTTGATCTAGAGTTTTATGCATCTACGTGCAGAAAAATGACATTTAGTATATCATCAAACCCAAACAAAGGAATCATTTGATGATTCTTCTAATGGAGAGATACCTCTTAGTCCTACTCGTTCCTCTACACCGTCTGTGGATGGATACAAGTCGCAGTGTAACGAATTTATGCCAAGGTTAGAAGAGAAAGCCTCTTGTCTCGGTAAGGATCAACATGAGCAACCATGGCCAGCTAAAGTTGAGAAGAACGAGATTAAAGAATGTCAGCTACAACTCACATGAGAAAGAGTGTGCTAAACCCGTCATCAAGAAATGGAGTTGAAAATCTAATTGCAAACATTGTTGCTAGATGGAGAGCATCACTACAAAGGTTGTTGTTGATTCAGGATTTTAGGTATTTGCCAACAGAGAACATCGAGTCCCAAAATAGAAAGAAAACCAATCCAACATTCAAGGAATAAGTGACAGAGTCTATAGTGACAAGTTTTTATAATTCAGAGAAAGATTCATCAAGATTTTACAAGAGTTTATATTTCAGTGAAATATTCGCCAAATTTTTACAAGATTATATAATTGACTAAAAGATTCGCCAAAAAATTATATATACATATTATATTATTGATAAAATAGCCTTCAATATTTCCTATGTATCATGGGGATTCACCCATTTATTATACATATAAATTTAGGGGGGGTTCTTAAAATCACCCCTGCAACTAAGGTTGCAGACATCTGAGTCCTTCAACCACCCCTGCCTCTACCTCGAGTGAGACTTCATCTACTTTGCAGGTGTTGCCGAAAGGGCTGGTAGTTAGGGTTTTGTTGGTGCGTTGTTGTAGCGATGAACCCTATGTCTAGCCCTGTTCCAACAAATGGTTCTATTGTCGAGACATGAAACTATGATTGCTGGGAACTGAGGAAGAAGAAGATCTGTGCGAAGATCTGACCTGAAAATGTGAAAGCTTCGTGCGTAGATCTGTTGCCCTGGTGCGTAGTACTCTACTTGGATTGTGAAACTATGTGCTAAGAAGAGAAGTTTGATCTAAAGAAAAGAGGTAAGATCTTGAAGCTTTGTGCTCTGAGAAAGGTAAGAATAGTGAAAAGTTTTAGATCTGGAAGCTTTGTGCTCTATTGAAAGTAAGATAAGTGGAAATTTTTGTTTCAAGAATATGGATCTAGGAATATTTCATAAATGTTATCCTAGTCTGAAAACTAGTACACAGCTAGAAGAAAGAAGATTTGATATGAGTAGATCTGATAAGAATAGTGAAAGATATGTTATTCCTATGCATAGAAATATTGTTTGGACTAACAAATGGATGCAGGATCCTACAAATAATTTTTTCCAAGTTAACTACCATGATCCTAGTGCGTAGTACAAGAAAGGTTGGGGATCATTTAAGAGAAATAGAGGATTAACTCTTTGTTACAGTTGCAAAAGACCGAGACATCTTGCTAAATAATGCCCTGGTAGAAGACCCATTTGTCTTTGTTGTAAAGATATGGATCACAAAGTTATGGATTGCCCTAGAATGATTGCTAAGGTTGAAAGAATGAATATGAGACAAGAAAACCTTGAGGAAGGTCAAGAAACTAAGATCATGGCAGAACCCAAGAAAGAATCAGAAATTGTACTATTGAAAATGAAACAAACCCTGAATGATCACAGACACATCAACTTACCATATATCTTCAAAGAAAAGGAATGCGTAGAAACAAGAATAGGAGACTTCAACATTGACTGCATTATGGATGGGGAAACTCAGGTGAATATCATGACAGAAAGAACTTGGGAAATTTTAGGAAACCCTGCTATGATTTTTTCATTGGGAGGAATAGGAGTATTTAGAGAAAATATGATAACCCTATGTGGAAGACTTACCCAGATATTTATGAGTACTCATGGAACCTCGACAGAAGAAGATTTTGAGGTTGTTAAATTTATTGAGAACAACGACCTATTTGCTATGTTACTAGGAAAACCTTGGATCAAAAAGAATCAAGCCAGAAGAAAAGAAGAGGAAGTCGTAGAGCAGAAGAAGCAAGAATTAAATTATTTCATGACTAGGAGGATCACACATTTGATTGAATAATAGGAGAATAGGTCGAAGTTATTCAAAACCAGAAACTTGGATGTCGAAGTTGAAAAGACACACGAGGACTTGAGACACCTATCTGTACAGGAGAGTAGAGAACTTACATCAGACATAGAAGAAGTATTGCCCTTGAACCCTAGTAAAGACCATCAACAATGAAAAGTTACTATGCCCAGAGAAGATTAGAATCAGAATAGAAAGAGTAATATCGAGACGAAGATCACTGGGAAAAAGGATAGAAACCTCAATAAGAAGAAATCAAAGATACAAAAGTTACAGAAAGTTCCAGAAGGAACTGCGCAGAAGGAAGGATTCCAGAATCTGAACTTCGTCGGGATACCAGTACAACACAGCATGGCACTTTCCCATGGTGAAGAAATATGACCATTGGAGGCATTATAATCGTTAGCCCAATGACTCGAATGGTTAGAACAATAGTTATGGCTAGAAATCTCACCATCAGACTGTTGGACCACGCCGTAATGGATAGAACTGCATTAATGAAGGTTTCTCGCCCGTTTGAAAGATCTATTACCTAGTTGTCTACTTATTCCATCGAGCCTTGCAAAGAGAACACTTTTTCCACCAGTGATTATCTGATCTCACCGATTAGTTGATTTCACGCAATGATCATTGAGCTATCTCCATCCATCCTGTTGCATTGAGTAGTTTGTCTTCAACCCAAGATAGTCAGCCACGAGCGTGTATGTCTGAATAACTTAGTGCAGTCGAAGAGTTTGTGAAGGAGATACTCATTGACCTCATGACTGAAAAGGTAATGTTTGTGGGAATACAAGCTTCATTGACGAGAGGAGTGAAAGCCTCCCCGTCGACTGCTCGCAAATCTGGACCATCCCGAGCTGCGACTAAGAAAAGAACCAAGCATAGAGATGACTTGGCGAATGTGAATTTATTACCGTCCATCCTAATAAAGTACATCCCACCCCTGGCCAATGTAGTGAGTCGCGACAGTGTCCTGAGAGACTTTGACTACACCATCATCACTGTGTATCTCCTTAAGGGGATACACACAGTCAGACCACAACTAGAGAGGATTTCGACCTTGAATATTAGCGACTATACCCTGGGAGACCACAAGAGCTATAGTATGCTCGCACCTCACAAATATCTGACCAAGACGAAGGGAAATAAGACGAATATCATCCCTCATTCATGGACCATGAACCTCGCACAATACACCCTTTTGAATGTAATGAAGATTCCACATTTTGGAAGGCACTAGGAGATTAAAACCTGTGTTAAGATCCTGTTGTCATGCTTCCACGGTGGCTATCTGTGGTTGGACAGACGTATCACTGTCGATCCAGCATTTATCCATAGGATCACCGGACTAAGCATGCAGGGACCAAACCCACAAGACTTCTACCTAGGAAAATATGCAGACCGTGCCTTGGCACAGACGATTAAAGAAACATATGACAATGTTGAGAAGGGGATGTGAGGATACAATGTAGCCTCCATCTAGAATGGCACAGTGCATTTAGCATGCCAATTAATTGCAGGAAAGCTAGTAATAAAGAACAGACCCACGCAGGTTACAGGGTTTGTTGTTGACCTCGCTGAGAAATGCTTTGAAGGCCTACAAATGAACTGGGTGAAGTACCTAGTTAACTAGCTTGAACTGGATTTCCATGAAGCTTAGGATTAGGGCTATGAGTTTCACTTCAGCTGGCTCATGATCCTCATCGAGTTTACTACTTGGGATATGTCGGAAGGTGCGAACTTCCTTGAGATCGAGCCATTTGAGCCGCTCGCTGTGAATTTCACCACGCTCTGGTATTCGAGCGATATGGGAAAGCAGTGGAAGTCAAACGAAGTATTTCATACCTACTACCTATAGCTTAGGAGGGCTATTAAGTCCTTCCCTCATATGACATCGAACACCCTAGACAGGTTCAGGCCTCTTATGAAGTTCCGTGCAGATAGGAATTTTATTTATATTATTGTGCACGCCAATGAAAGAAAAGAAGAAATTCAGTACTACTACAAGCTCACTACAGAGGACCTGGAAGAAATAATTAAAGACTGATATGCAGAATGCCTTATCCATGCTGACCCTGCAGAGCTATCTGACCCATATCTCATTGGAAATGTGGTGGTTACTCACAAAGAGTATGATGCCCCAAGTAGTAGCAGGAAGAAAAAGAAGCAAGATGTGCAGGAAGTACACAACACATCAGAAGAGACTGCATCCGAGTCACCTAGTGGAGGAGGTGATGATGAAGTGAACAAAGAGTAAAAAGAAGAAGAAGAAGATAAGCAAGGTGAAGTAATACTGCCATAGAACCTCCCTGATGACACTGATCCATCTAAGAAAAGAAAGGTGTCCCCCATGAAACATTCATCGAGGAAGAAGTCCAAACCCAATAAACCAAATATGCGGAATGTACTCACGGTCGACGACTTTGACTTCATTGTTTCAGCTCTAGGAGATGCCTCAAAAGAGATTTTGCAAAGAAACGAAGAAAAACAAGAAGCCATGTACGATAGAATTGAACTAGAACTAAGAGGTGTACATCAAGCCCTATATTCGAGTCGTGTAGTGTCCACTACGCCCCCACCCTCAGAAGAACCAGAGTTAGGAGATGAGATTGCTCAACTCTGCAGACTAGCTGATGTGACTGAAGCTCGCCTTCATCGAGCACAAGCTGAGAAAGACTAGGCCATAATGGCCTTGAAACAAGAAAAGGAGGAAGTTATAGAGCAAGATTGCACAATAGGAGAAGGACGCTCTTCAAACGAATTTCGAAGAAGAGAGATCGCAGATCCAACAGGAGAAATAAAACTTTCTTGCAGAGCAGGTTGGAGTAAAAGAAGTAGTCAACATAGCACTTCGCTCTATGACGGGCTTGGAGCATAAGGAGGAAGAATCGGTAGAACACCAAGTAGTGCAGCTCACATAAATCATCCAACAACTTCAACAGAGAATCATAGATATGGAGCTAAGAACAGTGCCCAGCTCTGTAGGATGTCTGAGATCAAAGAGAAGTGACTGCTCGAGGCACAGTCGAAAGAATCAAGGGCCTCGCCATGGAATGTAAACAAATGATTGATCGCAATGCCCAAACTTATGAGAAACTCACTGAGGATATTGAATTGAAGGCCCTGAAGCATAGATCCAGGAGGCAAAGCAACAAGAAGAAACAGTACAGGTGTAGTTGAAGCGCCTGCCAGCCATTGAGAGGATGAAGCAATCCCAAGAACAACACATTGCCTAGCAGCAGGTCCACACCATTCACATCAGAGTCATGGAAGTAACTTAGAGGCTCCAACCAATACAGGACGAGGCTTACCAACTATTCGTAGAGATCGAAGGCCGAGGAGCAAAACTGGAGCAAGTCGTCACTGCAGCTGAACAACGCTTAGAGGAACCTACCAACAAAGCAATAATCCAAGAGTTCGTTGAGTGGGAGGCCTTGGCACAACAACAGGTCGAAGCATCTCGAACCAAGCTCGAGGATTTTTAGGCAGAGCTACCCAGATCAGAGTGACTCGGGACGAGTCATAGGTGAGTGTTTGGGGCCTGTTGGCCCTTAACTAATTTTTGAGGACCCTTGGTCATTTTTGACCATTTTGGCACTTCGATAGGCTATCGAAGGTGGAGCGCAAGTCAAAGTGGAGATCGCGGGATATAGACCCCTTTTTAGGGATTTTTGGGTTTTGGGCTTATGTAATGGGTATGGGGATGTCGGGCCATGGTTTTACCCATGCTTAGGCCTATTTTGTAATGATTAAATAGAAGTAGTGAGTAGTGACTGGTCAGTGTGAGCCATTGTTGCAAAGTGCAAAAGTAGATCTGTGTGATTTGGCTTTGTGCGCACTGTGTGACACTCGTAAGTCTAAGTGCAAGTGACTATAAAACACTATGTAAGGCTCTATGCCTAGATCTACTCGGGGAAGGAGGATCTGGCGAGCTGCGCATATCTCTTGTATTCTGCGGAGTTGATTCGGAGGATTTGTGTAGGTAAGAAAATTGAAACAAGCTAATAAATAAGACGAAGAGTTGGTGGACATATCCTCAGGGTGGGGGTGAACCACGTATATCCTGTGTTGTGAATACTTTGTGCTTTATGATTTCTCTCTTGTTTATGTGATTCAATACTTAGTGCATTGTTAGATGATAGATGAATCTGATATGATAGCTTAGTGTTGAATAATGTGAACGAATGATAGATCTGATTTATGTTGGTATGCTTAGTGATTGAATCTATTGGATCTGTGTGAATGTTGTGATGATCTGTTGTTAGGGTTTAGTTGCACTGTGAACTAAAGCTAAATATTAACGAACTGTAATTACTAAGTGCTCTGTTAAGGTGTTACAATCACAGATCTATGTCCCAGCTAAGGTTGTAGAAATCTGAGTCCTGCAACCACCCCTGCCTCTTCCTCAGGTGAGACTTCATCTGCTTCGAAGGTGTTGCTGAAAGGGTCGGTATTTAGGGTTTTGTTGGTGCATTGTTGTAGCATTGAACCCCGGGTCTTCTCCCATGCCAACAATTAATAAGCAGGTTAGTGTGTTTAAGTTAGTAGTTAGATTAGGGAACTAATGATCAATTTTAAATGAAAAATTAAAAACTAAAACCAAAATTAAAAACATACTAAACATTATAAAACAATAATAAAATATATAAATAATATATAAAACAAAAAACACATAAAACAAAATATTAAAACATTAAAAAAGCAAATAATAAACAAAATATAAATAAAAACAAACTTTAAAATTAAACAAAATATAATAAAACAAACGACCATTAATAAACATAACATTAAAGTCAAAACAAAATAAAATATTAAAACATAAATTAAATTAAAACAAACAAATTTCCCCTCGTACAACTCGGACCCCCCCCCCCCTTCTCACGTCACATCAGTAATTAGGGGGTTCGAGCAAGTGGTATTGGGAGGGACACTTGTCACCCCCTGGTGAACTTGGACCCCCCCTCCAAATACCACTTACCACCTCATGGGGGGTCCGAGAAAACCACCTTCCCCTGAAAAATGACCCTCCCCCAAATTCACAAAACCACCTTTTTTGCCAGTTTAACCAGTAAGTTTCCGAAGGTGATTTCAGGCAAACAGAGACGAATTTTCAAAATCCGAGAGATTTTTTTGTTCAGAAAAGGATGAATAACAAAAATATCACCCATAATTTACATAGGTTCCAAGAGAAGGGAGAATCGAAGCCATCTTTGAGCCTTATTTTTCATTTTTTCGTTTTTTCCCGTTTTAGTTCGGATTTTGCGGGAGTTGTTTTAGCGAGATGGAGATGAATTTGGAAAAAAATGAAAGTGATTTTTGTCGAGAACATGCTCAAATACAATAAAATCTTTCAATTTATTCACAGGTGTCATCGTTGAGGAGAAACAAATGTCTGAGTTGATCCCTTTTTTCAGCAGTTCGACCCGTCTTTCATGGCTGATAGTTCAATATTTTCAAGGATTTGTTTCTATTTTTGGCTGAGGTGGTTGAATTCGACCTCCTGAGCCTGGGAAGAGTTTGTTCTATATATTTTAATAAGTCAAATGTACAATGGTTGATCAGTTGGGGACCATGATTTAAGTTTTGTAAAATAAGCTCACAGAGCCTCTTTAAATCAAATTTCAGTGATACCAGCCAAGATTTCAGGATTCCTGTGGCATATATTTTTGGTGAAGTGCCTCTTATGTAATATGTTTTCCCTACCACATATTGTTTTCTTTCTAAATTATTCAACATAAGATTACGATCAGAATTTGTTTTAAAATACACTATGTTTTTGGCTTTGGATAATTTTTATGTTTTCTACTAGATGGTTAGTTTCAGAATTCTTAATTGATATGATACAATCCTCTTTCCTCACCTTTTTTGATCCAGATTTTATGAGAAGAACGAAATGAATACAGATTATTAACATATTCGTAGCACAAAATAACAGAGATACAGTAAAACTGGTTTTCTATTCAATAATGAAATAAGCTAAAACTATAAAATGCAGCGGAAACAAGCTTGCTGGAATGGTGGCGGCTTATCTCTGAGAAGAGAGGTGACAGTTGTGCTCATTCGCAAGAAGAACATTACAATGAGGCTCTAAAGGTATTTTTACAATAAAAAAGAATGCCAAAAACCCTAGACATCCAAAAACCTAACCCTAGAAGATGAAGCACCAAAAGTCATGTGGGCCCCGTTTGGGTAAGTTAGTACATCAACTTCCCGGGGTCGTAACGTTTGCATATGATCTCCATTTTAGGCGTGTGATAGCCCATTGGAAAGGTATCGTCGAGGGGATTCATTTTGGGGTCTCAATGATGCCTTTGTATATCATTTAAGGGATCGATACCAAAAAACCTTCATTTAGTCCCTCAAAATGGCCCCAGAAGTTAAAACTGCTAAAAATAGTAAATTGCCAAAATTGTCAAAAAACTGTCTTGAGCCAGTTGGAAAAGGTGGGTGGCCATTGATATCCATTTGGATCAATCCTCCCTCCTTAGGAAGCAATAGTATCCATTGCGTTGAGGTCCCCCATTAGATGAGGAAATTTCTGTTGAATTTGGCCCTGGGTGAGCCACTTGCCTTGGTGCAGGAGCTGCCTTGCTTTGACAACTCGATAAAGTTGGATCCTTTGTTGTCGAGTGCCCTTGATCTGTGTGTCCACAATCTTATCATTGGATGCCTGTTGTATTCAATCACGGTTGAGCTCTGTTGGTGTCAACTGTTCTGCTACTTCTGGGGTGTCAAATAATGGTGGGAAATAAGGGCGAAGAAGATCCACGTTGAACACTGGGTGTAGGCCAAGGAAAAGAGGAATGTTGAGCTCAAAAGAATTATCCCCCACATCCTTGGTGATAGTGTATGGCCCATAACAGAGTGGGTGAATCTTCCAATGGGGTCTTGTAAGGCATTCTTTCTGCAAGTGCAACCAAACTTTGTTGCCCACCTGGAACTTATGTGGCACCTGATGTTGATCATGGCATTGTTTGTACTTGTCATTGGACTTCTCTAGGATATCCTGAACCTGTTGGTGGATGTGCTGGATCAGCTCAATGAACTGGGTGGCTTTGTCAGCTTTAGTTGGAGCAGGATATGAGTCGGTTGAGGTGACTGCAAGGGGAAGTGAAACATCTATGGGACCCAATGGTTGGAATCCCAACCCCACCTGAAAGGGGCTGTGGTCGGTTGAGCTATGCAGGGCTCGATTGTAGCTATGTTGGACATAGGGAAGGCTCTCATCCCATGTGTGAGGGTGCTTTGAATTATACATGCAAAGGATATGCACAATCATTCGATTTACAACCTCGGTTTGGCCATCTATCTGGGGGGGAAGGCCGTGGATTTGGTGAGCTTGGTGTCCAGCAATGACCAGAGGCTCGACCAAAATGTGCTGAGAAATCTACTATCCTGATCTGAGACAATGGTTTGTGGGATTCCAAAATGTACCTAGACTCGTTCAAAGAAGAGCTTGGCAGTGGCCTCTGCTGTGATGCTCTTCTTGCAGGAAACCAGAATCGCCAGCTTAGAAAAGTCATCAACAACCACAAAAACACAGTCATTTCCCTACTTGGTGGATAGGAGGCCCGACATGTAATCCATTGAGATGGATTCTGTTAAGCCCTAATATTGGCTCATTACCCCTTAATTGGGGCATATTATATTAGTAATTTTGTTTTATTTATGTTGGCTTTAGGCCATTAGTTGTAATTATACCTCCTAGTCTCCTATATATACCAAGGAGACATTTCATTTTGAATCATCTTGTACTTGAACATTTAAGTGGGGTAAAAGGAGGTTGCCCCCTCGAAGAGGATTATTATCTGAAATTATCTCTTTTTCAAGGCGTTGATTACTTTTTCTGAGGTTTTTCTATGCTATATTGATATTTGGTTCTTAACATATGGTTTCAGAGCTCAAGGTCTTGGGGTTTCGCTGCTACATCT
Organism: Picea engelmannii; assembly: GCA_009831015.1. Classification (NCBI taxonomy): domain Eukaryota; kingdom Viridiplantae; phylum Streptophyta; class Pinopsida; order Pinales; family Pinaceae; genus Picea; species Picea engelmannii. The sequence goes on from ML810434.1 coordinate 102,964, forward strand.
AAGACACCTTGGAATTTTCACTATAACTTTTTTTATACAACGTTTCAGAAGGAACGACTTGGAGGATATTTATTAGATGGATCAAGGTACGTTGGGTTCAAAATTAAGCTCCTGAGGCCTTATAATTTTGGAGATACAGCCTGTACAACATAGGGTTCTGGAATCATCCTGAACTGAGTCATTACGGAATTTTTGCTATAAAACCTTTTCTGTAATGTTTTAGACCTTGCAATTTGGAGGCCATTTACAGAAATTAGTAAGGTATTTGTGGTAAAAATTTCAGCTTCTGGGTCATCTTACATTTATACATACACCTTGTGTAAGATAGGGTATCTGACTAGTCCTATTGACTAGTCTCAAGAAGGTGTTCTAGGTAAAACAATCATAACTTATTCCTAGAGTATCAAAATTGAGTGGAACTTGTTGCATTGGATCATGTATAGTCTGTAGTATTTTGGGTGTGATTTTCAGAATTTTATATCAATTATTTTGTGCGGGGCACGCTATACAAGTGAGATCTCATGGAAAGGCCAAAAATCGACAAGTTGTGGGGAAGTTACCGTAAATTCCACTTGGCACATCCAATTTTGATCAGACCTGTGGAATTGCAGAGAAGAAATATCAGAGAACTACATAAAAGAAATTTTCATGCCCAGAAGGGCCAAAACTTGGGATATACAATAGAAGAAATATTGTCTAGCAGAACCACCTCAAAATCAAGGTTCAAAAGTGCTACTTCGCCAACATGCCACCCAAAAAGGGAACTTCTACACCAACTAAGCCTCCAGAAAATCCTACTTGGACTCTTGATGAAGGTGAATAAATGCGTAGGGACATAAATGATTTCCAAAAGAAGATAGTTACAAAAGATGAACTACAAGAGATGATGGAGGGTTTAAAAGGGGAGATCATGGAAGTATTGAAAAATTTTGTAACAGAGAAGACACCTGAAAGTGAAATTGCATCCCATGAAATTCATAATGAGGACACAAGGAAGGTGAATCAACAATGGAGAAACTCCAACCTTGGTTTGAAGAGCAACCACGTTCCTAAGATTGATATGAGGAAGTTTGATGGCAAGGACCCAATCACATGGATACTTCAGATGGAGCAATTCTTTGATCTCCATAATGTGCCACATACACAAAAGGTACCAATTACTTCTTTATATTTAGAACCTAATCAATTTCTATGGTATCGATGGCTTTTTTCTCACAAATCACTCATCACTTGGACAATTTTCATGGAAGAAATGATAGCACACTATGAGGATACAAGGAGCAATACCTTCTTTAGCCAATTGATAAATCTCAAGAAAAAGGGTTCAGTTACCGAGCACATTGAGAACTTCC